>CM060953.1:51881929-52161929 GCA_030765055.1 Mantis religiosa
ATACCGTTACAAACAACTCAGGGTAGGCGTTCCCCAACTCAGGGTGGGCGAAACGACAGAGAGTCATATGAGTTTTGCAAACCAATACGAAAATTCGAAATAAAATAAGAAACCAATAATAATGTAACATTTGAGAAGGGTGAGTTAGTTTGGTAATGTGATAAAGTTAGAGAGTGGGTCAGAATAAGTTTAGAACTGAATGGTGAAGTAAGATAAACCTTACTTATAAGTTGCTACTACGACAGGAAGAACGTGTTCATGTGCATTAAGAAGAGAAGCAAAGATTTCGAAATTTGAAATGTTAGGAAGTTTACTAACAGGTGGTCACCGATCCAACTCAATAAGCAAACATAGGTTCAAGAATTTAACCAAATAATTCTACAACAAACGAATTATTATTAATATGACTGAGTAGCCAACTACCACCAAAATCCATTTCCTACAACCATTCACCTGAGGATCAGAGAATTCATAGCTCCAATTAATTAAACACTGGTATGCGGCAAATCCTTTCAGTTCTTCCTGTCGTAGTATCAACTTATAAGTAAGGTTTTTCTTACTTTACCATTCAGTTCGAACCTTATTCGGATTCCCTCTCTAACTTTATCACATGACCAAACTAGCTCATCCTTCTCAAATGTTACATTATTAGTGGTTTCTCATTTTATTTCGAATTTTTGCATTGGTTTGCAAAACTCATATAACTCACTGACGTTCAGCTCACCCTAAGTTGGGAAACGCCTACCCTGAGTTGTTTGTAACGGTATACATCGTTATCAAATCAGCGAAGTAAATTTTTTTAGCGTTCATGCTCAACTGCATTTTGAAAGTCCTTTGTCCCAAAACATTCCTGGCTGAAAGAATAGAATAGTTCTCAGACATTGAACATTCTAGCACAAAGAAAGTAACGGTCCTTCTTTCGTTCTCCCCGACGTGTACAAATTTTTACAAGAATATTTTCTCTTTTGCCTGGATGCTAGTATATATGTTATATTAAATTATATTCTTCCCTTCTTATTCTTTAAGTCAACTGCTATTTTAATCATTTTATCCATTCTTATTTCATATTAATATAACAAGATTTTTATATTAGTTTAGCAAAGCATTTCTATTAACTTATCATCTTTTTTATTATCTGACTTCGATTAATTCGCCGCCTCCTAATCGCTGCCTGATACTGATGATACATGAGATGAAGATGGAGCACCGGTGGAATGAGATGGCGGGGGAAACTGAAGGTCCCGGAGAAAACCCGCCCCAGCGCCGTGTTGTCCACCACAAATCTCATTTTGCGTTGGCCTGGGATCGAACCCGGGCCGCCTTTGTGAGAGCCAAGCGGCCTAAACACTGAGCCACGGCGCGGCCTTATTGCGTAGAGATAGCACGTGAGATTAATTCAAAACGTTCGGTCTGGTGCCCGACCTTTCTTTCCGATGGGTTTTTCATATTTCCGAAATGTTAATTATATGCAGATTTCCTGTACCTCCATTTTACGCTACCTTAGATACTGTTTTGGAGTTGCTTTTATTGGGTTTAATAACAGAAAGGGTGTTCTTCCTCCTGATTCAATGTGTTTTGCGACTCCCGGATCCCCAGAGGAGTATATAAACCAGCAGGGGAACTGGGTGCCGGTTGAACAGACTGCGACTGGGGAATCTATGCCCTCTGCACAATGCCTCTTAGATCCATGAAATCTGTCTCGTCACACAACACGCTTCCCTCCATAACTGCGCGCTTCCTCGTAGCCGTAGTCACTATAGCGTATTACTCTAGCGTTCGGCCACGTAGAGGGTCGCGGGTTCGAGTCTCACCTTGGGCATGGGTGTTTGCGTACAGTGTATATGTGTAAAAGGTACAGAAAGCAAACAACAATCAAACGGAAACAATAAAAGCTGTAAAATAAAGGAGAGAGAGCGAGAGAGAGCAGATCCTCTACAACCAAGATGTTTATTATCCGTTTCAAATGGGAAGGTGTTTATCCTTGAGCATTAGTAGGCGAGCAACCAATGGGAGTCCTGCGGTGTTGTCATGTCTCATTCCCGCTAAATGTTGTGTGAGGAACGCAAAACTAATCAATCTATATGGAATACTATTCACGCTAACACAAAAATTCAGATTTCGCCAAAATTGATCCATGAGGATGGTAGACAGTAATGGATCCTGCATAACCATCAAAACGCCATATTTTTAGCTCTATTAGTTTTTCTAATACAAATAGAACACTATTACCTGTATTATAACAATAAATCGCGACGTACGCACTGTATTAATATCATTATTGGTTAACATGTATGCGTGTACCTATATTTGTAATTACTCAGAACTGAAACGTAAATGTTTGACATGACGCGATAAAAGAATTACTTTGAAGAAGCCAATTCGAGCGAGAGGAAACAACACATTTCCTGCTGCCCTGGCAGAACGTGTCTGTTCACATTATATCTTTGTTTATGAATGGTTCGTAATCTCTATTTATTCTAGAGAGTTCAAAGTGATTGGTGTGTATGTATGTACATATACTTTTCATTACTGAGAACTGAAATTTAAACTACTGCATGACGTGATAAAAGAAATACTGTGAATGAATCAAGGTGTTAAATTCGAGAAAGAGCAAACACTTCATTTCCTGTGAGCCTGTGGAATACTGTATGCTTATGTTTATGACTGAATGCTAGATAAGAAGTGTTTATTTACTCTGGAGAGTTCAGATCATGCTCGAAGTATTGTTTTTAAGGTGTATACGTTCTTAAAAAATTGGGCAATGAGGAATATAGAAATCAGCTCGATTTCAAAAATGCTCAACGGCTTACTGCTGAAGCGTGTGGTGTAGGTAAAGCAATCCACATTTGGATTAGAAACGCAGGTACTATAATTATGGTTATAGTATGTTAAAATTAACATAGTTTGCGAAAAGCTTTTTTCCAATTTTGATTTTGGCAACTGCATCATTGTAAAAGTTTGTAAAATATAATTCGCTTACCCTTACATCTAGCGCCAAGCAGACGTGCATGTTGTATGAGTGTGCGAGAGAGAGGGAAATATAAAAGGAATGGCGTAGCAAGCTGGCAACGCTGAGTGTGATACGGCATCTGATTAGCTGGCCTCTAGAACCCTTCCCATTTAAAACACATAATAGTTCCCACTACGAACCTAGTCATAATTCATACCTAAGTGGATGAAGTCAAATAAGCAATCTATAGAAGAGGATAAGTAGGACAATCCTGGGGAATCACAACTGGAATAAAAAGAAACGGCTAAAATTAGAAGTTACATTACATAAGGAAAAAAATTCTGCATCTAGTCTGCGTTTTGTTTTGCTGTGGAACGAAACTGTTACAATATTATTTTCTATTCATACAGACGTGATTACAATAAAGTATATACCTGATCTACATGTTCAGCTAGACTATATTCTGCAACCAGTCAAAAGCAACACTACATATACCCTTCGACTGCAAGGATCATATTGTCCAGCGAGTTGCAATGCAACACCCTGTCATGCTAGAACATGCTGGCTGCTGCTTAACCACAGTTGTTCCCAACACTGCAAACGTTAAGTTAGTAGTACACATTTATTTCGGTATTTTCCAACAACTAAACGTACTTAGTTTGGATTATAAGAAATATGATTAAACGAGATCTGCATTTTTTGCATGGTAAGAATTTTTATTTATTTCTAATGCATATCAGTTATGGAAAAGTCATCCAGAATGAAGGGGAACTCAGAAATTTTGAAATAAATCTTTCCCTTGACGAAAGGGTGTTTTAAACATATGCCATTGTAAGCAATATTATTTGTGGTGATTTTGAGAAAATTAAATTACTGGAAACGTAGAGTCAGAATGAAAAATTCAGTCCCATTGCCGGGATTTGAACCACGGATCTTCTGGTCTCCGTCCAGCCGCTCTAACCATTGAGCTACTATGACTAACGTTCGGATATGACATTAAATTCTCGAACTGGCTCGTATTTTTCCCGGTAAACCACTAGGAGTGCTCATAAACATATGAGACAACTACGCTAATGGCGACCTAAAACATTTAAGTACTTTAAGGCCCGGGATTTTTAGTTAACCACTATTAGGTCACTTAATGGAAATTACTTTTTCTTTCACACTGGCCGGAATATCCGTGGTTCACATCCCGGCTATAGCATTGCATTTTTCAGCCTGACTCTACGTTTCCACAATTTAGCCTACACACTGCCAGTGTGAAAGAACAATCAATTTCAATTAAATTACTATTCTCGCAAACTTCTCTTCGTAAAAATAGTTCGGAATGGAGATATTATCTTGAAACACTTGTACGAGGGAGGGTCAAAAAGTAAAGCCTTCATTTTTTTCCTTAAACAAGTAAGTTACGTGAAAACTTTGAATTTGGCGCAATTTCTCAAACCTTCTTCTCCAAACCCCTGCAGTAGTAACTTCCTAATTCAACAGGTGGCAGCACTGCATTCTCTTGGAAAATGGCTGACATCGAAATTCGTATTAGACAACGTTCTCTGATTGAGTTTTTGACTACGGAAGGTGAAACGCCAATTCGCATACACGAAAGGCTAAAAAATTTGTATGGTGATGCAACGATGGATGTCAGCACTTTTAGACGATGGGTTCGGCGCTGTAACGAAGCTGAAGGGCAAACACTATTCGCAGATGAAAAGCGAAGCGGCAGGCCGGTGACTGCAGTGACTCCATGCAACATTCAGCGAGTCGATTACATCATTCGTGTTGATCGCCGGGTAACAGCAGGTGAATTGTGTCGCATTAGCTCCCTCAGTAAAGGCAGTGTGATGACGATTATTCAACAACTGGGTTACTCAAAAGTTTGTTCACGTTGGGTACCAAGAATGTTAACCGCTCAAAACAAAGAAACAAGGATAACAATAGCCTCCAAACACTTGCAGCGCTTCAATTTGGAGGGAGAGGAGTTTCTGTAAAAAATTGTTACCCACGAAACGTGGGTTCATTTTTTTTTGAACCTGAATCAAAGGGGCAGTCATTGGAGTGACATCACACAACGTCACCAAAGAAAATACATCAAAACTCAGCGGTCGGCAGGCAACGTTATGGTCAAAGTGTTTTTGGTATGCGAGGTTATGTTTATTATTGATTTTTTGGAGCAGGGATGCACAATAAATTCTGTCCAATACGTCAGAACTCTCAAAAAGCTGAAAGCACGTCTTCGCCGAGTTCGCCTAACAAAAACTATGGCGGATGTTCTTCTTTTGCATGACAATGAAAAACCACACACCAGCCGTTACACCACTGCAGACATTGAGAAATTGGGATGGCAAGTCTTACCTCACCTTCCATACAGCCCTGACCTGGCACCATCAGACTGCCCATATGTTCGGGCCTCTAAAGGAAGTTTATCGTGGGATTCATTTTGAAGACGAAGAGGTTGTGAATACGTCCGTGTGTCATTGGCTTAGGAAGCAAGACCGTGTGTTTTACCACACTGGGATACATGCCCTAGTTAAAAGGTGGACCAAAACTGTGGAAAAGGACGGGGATTATATTGAATAGTGACAAATTAATCGTAAATGTTGTAATTTTCAAGCTGTGTAAATTGGATTCAATTTTCGTGGCAATTAAACGAGAAAGACCCATCCTCGTAGTTTCCTCTACGGAAGATGTTCAACTTAAATATAAAAGTTTTAACTTACGTGCTCTGTTAGGTTTCATAATCTGCACTTCCTCTATCTCTCATTCAGAAACACGCACACACAAGTAATACATCCCAGAATCTCACTTAAGGATTCAGGAACCCCAAAAGTGCACATTCAATGTAATCTTAGTATAACATTTTGAAATGGAATGTAATTTTTACCTCTATCTACCATGCACGTAACAGATATAAAAATAGATAAACATGAAAAACTAAAACTTCCTCTTAGGAGAAAGCGTAAGCATTTCAAAATGCAGACCCATAACAAAGGTACTGGAAATGGTTAGCTTCACAGAAAATGTTTTCTACACGTGTTTAAGGAGATATGTACGTTTCGTGTAGTAATGTTGTAACTACATCTCCAAGTTTTAGAGACTCTTCTTTGAAAATTTGAAACAATAATTTTATGTCTTAAATAATTTTATTATTAAACGTTTGTTAATTGAAGTTACATTGGTTAGCCTTTCTGAGGAAGTCAAAGCTGTGGAAAGCTACACCAAATAAATGTTACCTTGGAACAGGGAATATTTTGAAAACTTCTTGTGGAATCCTGAGTAGAAGTTAAATTAAAATATGAAGTTGGATAACCGACTTTTGGGTTATGAGACACACTCACACATAAAAGCTTTTACAAAAATAAACTCTTTGTACTTAGGAAGTCTCAAAACAGATACCCTTGATATGAAAAAGTGGGGTGAATACACTACTTCCTCTACTTATTATAAATACAGAGTAGAAAATTTAATTAACAATTGTATTTAGCTGATTATGTTTTGTACATAAATGGCGTTTGCTCTCAGTATATGGTAAGCACTTTGAAATAACTATAGTGTGATCATATAAAGCTGCGCCAATTCAATAGGACATAACGTGTGAACCAAAAATAGGACACACGTGCAACTTTTGGAGAATATAATACGAAATTGAATGATTACATTACACTATTTACATCTCAGAGAAAATCAGGGGAGGGGATCCGTCCCCTTCAGCTGCTGTGGTGCGGGCCCTGCGGAACCCTAGCACTCGTGGTACCTCTGACGTTACAAGAGGAATCTCGTTCCGAACATTCGAGCCCCTCCCTGAATGGGAGTTGTTAAGATTGGGTTGGACTCGGAGCAGCAGTGGTTCCCAATACCTGTGGGAGATCGGGTACGCCTTCGGACGGGATTGCGGGAAGCCCTATATTCCTGCGTACTAGCCTGCATAGCTAGTAGAAGGTGTGCTAGATCACCAGGCGGCCCTACCGAGGTTAATCGGTAGCCTTCCCCTTTGGGGTTTGCGCGCGTAAGTGGCGTATCCACTTCCATCCCATCTTCAGTCCACAGGACCAGATGGGTGGGCTTGTTAGTCTCTGAGTTTTGCCCTACGGAGGCGCGGGGGCCCTTCTGGGACAGTTCGGTAACTCCCTAGTCGCTAGAGGGAGGGGTCAGTCTTCATTCTGTGTGGATTGCCGTGGTAGATACCCTCGGGTTTATATACCTCAGAGAAAATTTTGGAAGTGTCCTCCACCAGCATCTATACATGTTTGCACCCCTCTCACCATATTCTCTGAAGTTTTACGGAGAGTATCCTCGCCAATGTTACTTATTTCGATGCCAATGGATTTCTTGAGACCATCAAATATCCGTGGCTATTCTAGTACACTATTTTTGATACCCCTACAAGAAAATATCCGGCAAGGTTAGGTCAGAGGATCTAGAATGCCACAACCTTTTGAGATTATTCGACTATCAAAGAAACTGGCTACAAGTTCCATGGTGTGATTAGATGTGTGGCATGTTGCTCCATCTTGCTGGAAATTACTTTTTCTCAATTCGATATCATCTCCGTAAAACTTGAGAGAATATGGTGAGACGAGTGCAAACACGTACAGATGCTGGTCGAGGACACTTTCCACATTATCTCTGAGATGTAAATAGTGTAATATAATCTATGAGTTGTGTATTATGTTCTCCCAAAGCTGCACGTGTGTCGTAATATTTGTTCAAAAGTTATGTTCTATTGAAGTGGTTCAGGTTTATTTGGATCGCACTATAAAAGGATAAAAATTTCAAGTGGCCAGAAGAAACGTTGGAAATTTCCGAGGAAATTTTCCCAGAAGGAATGCAATTTGAAAGAAATAAAAGGCACTTATAGCTCCAAATTTTTCACGAATATGCCAAAACTGAGACATTAATCGTGGAATGCCTTAACCACAATACACGTTCCTGTTACATTTGTCTACTGTATCAATCCCGGAGAACCTCACTGCTGCTGTAAAGATCTGAAAGTACATTAACGTGCAGGGTGACGTCAGAGTGCTTTAATTATCTCCATCAACATGCCACTCTACCACGTTGTCACATTAACGCAAACTATGTTTGTTTCCTCTTAAATGGAAACTTTTTTAACTATTTTGTGCATTGCTAGAGATGCATGGGAAAACAACGTTTTACAGCATCAAACTGTTGTATCACATTGGGATATAACATTATCCGGTTATTTTACATAGAACTGGATCAAACACCTGTCTCAGCCAGAAGTTGCTTTAAGTATTACACCAAAGGTACTTACTTTTCGTGTTCGTAAACGATATCTCAAAATGTGACCCCTTACCCACAATTAGATCTGAATGCAAAATTCCTCTGTTAAAAAACACGCAGCTACACTTACGCATGTTTCTAGCGATATCAGACAATGCCATGTTCTAGAGGATCTTTACAATCTTCGTTGTTTTACGGTTGTAGCCCTTTCCTTTCCCCTCAGGCAGAAAACCATCCGTAGCTGAAGAGAGAGAAATGGCCTGGGCGTAGAGAATTGGTGTATGGCTGTAAGAAAAACGGAGCTGAAACCATTTAACAGGTTTATCACTGTTACATACTACCCTCTCGTTTATCATCCCTTAGGAAAGGTGTTCGAGTGGCAATTTGTCTGCCGCGACTGCTGTGGCACGTCGCTTTACATAGTCATGCGCATTTGTAAGGGCAAGTGATCTATTGTTCCAAATAACTCCGTAAAATGTAATTGGCAGCCTTGGCATTTCAAAAGCAAACGCAAAGAATTACACGTTTGTTTTTCATGCTATATGAATCAATATTATTATAATTCAACAATTGTTTTACAAATTAGTTGCCATTTGCTATTGAATATAGGAAATCATCGTAACTCATCACCTCGAGTATATATATATATATATATATATATATATATATATATATATATATATATATATATGAGTAGGTGGCTTGCTTAATTTATAAGAATACTCACTCAACGGTTTGATGTTCAGCTTTCCTCCAAAAGCTTTTCAAACCTAAATTCGCCCGCCTCGGTAGCGTAGATGGTAGCATGTCTGCCTCACGTTCAAGAGGTACCGAGTTCGAATCTCGGTCAGGGTGAGTTACCTGGATAGGGCTTTTTCCGGGGTTTACCTTATCCTGAAAGACGAATGTCGAGTAACTCTAAGCTCTATGGACCCTGGACTCATTTGAGCATCATTTCACGCAGTCTATTCATCGTCTGATATGACTTTACATTGGAGGGAGTTAAAAAAAAAAGAAAAAAAAAAAAAGAAACTAATTTCGGGTCATCTTCAGTGCTGTCTGCTCCAACTACTGCTTGAGGACGATCTTCTTCCTCTCCAAGAAAGTTAAGGCTCCGCCTCCTGGAGGTCTCCTGATTTCTGATGCCAACCTTTGGAAAAGAAACATTAGTACACATCTTACTGGGCAAAGAAAAATCATTGGCTTCGGCTGGTTTGAACTAGCAACCTTGGCATCGGTAGGGAATTAGGGAAATCCTAAATATTTCAACCATATTTCCTTGTTTTTCAAATTCGTATTAATTATCTGATCAATTTTCGATATTAAATTTCAGCTCAACATTAAATATATTTTGACACATTAACATCCTGTATTTTGATTTTATTCGGAGTCGAAGGACAAAGAATAAGTCACAGATATTTGCTTTTGTCTTAATACGTAAAAATACTACATAAAATATAATATATATGTAACAAACTTCACTTATCTTTTAGGAAAATCGATGAAAATTTCACGGAATTCAATTGAATACAAGGGGCGTCCAGAAAGTAAGTTCTGTTTCAATTTACCTCCGCTGTAGCAGTCCGATCGCAGTTCCGCACATGCGCGGTAGACGTTCTGTATCAAGGAGAAGAAACGTGCACCATTGTGAGATCGCTATCTGACACGTACACTTTGCGGTGCTTGTTTACAATGTCGGTGTTGATAGAAAATCCCGCCGCTTGTGAAAGCAGATCTGTGATTCGTTTTCTGAATGCTAGGAAAGTGAAACGAATTGAAATTTATCGGAAAATTTGCGATATCAAAAGGTGTTGTGTTTCTTCACGACAACGTCCGACCATACACTGCAAATGCGACGAAAAACATCCTACAGGGATTTGGTTGGGACGTGTTTGACCACTCCTAACGCCTTTCATCTGTTATTGTATCCAAAATCTTTTCTTGGTGGTCTACACTTCAACAATGACGAAGAGCTGAAAGAAAATTTTTCCAACTGGTTGCAGACACAGGCCGCACACTTCTATAAAGAAGGTATACAAAAACTTGTGCCTGGCTATGACAAGTACCTTGCAAAATTTCGGCAGTTATGTGGTAAAGTAGTTTAAGAGTTGTAGAATTTTGTGCAATAAATAATTTTTCTGTATCTGTACACAATGTGATTACATTACCAAACAGAACTTATTTTATGGACTTGCCTCGTACTTACATTATACGTAAAAAGCCCTATTATAATTTTACAAACTTTATTATTCGTAAAGTTTTTGATTGTAAACACTGAATGATGTATGGCCACGCCGTGGCTCAGTGATTAGACTGACTGGCTCTCACCAAGGCGGCCCGGGTTCGATCCCAGGCGACCGCAAAGTGAGATTTGAGGTGGACAACACGGTTTTCTCCGGGAACTCCGGTTTCCCCCACCATCTAATTCCACCGATGCTCCATTGCTCCATCTTCATCTCATGTATCATCAGTGTCACCGCCTGCGGTACCGCATGTAGTAAAAGCGGGCGCTAAACACTACACATCGTCATCTGAATGATGTATTTCATCACCACTCTCCGTGCACCAATTATATGAGGAATTGTTATATTTGCAGGGTATATCACTGCCACACATAGTCATATCAATGGCTATGCGCGGGAGGAATAGAAGACGATTCAAAATAGCAATAGGCAATAGTATAATAAAACAGATATCCACTTTTAATTATTTGGGGTGTGAGATAAGTACGGAACGAATGAAAAAAAATGGTATAAGCCCTCTGGTGGCACTATGGCGCTGGGCTTTACTCAGCCTCTAAAAGAAATAAATACCAAAGACATTCCTGGGGATGAAGGCGACTGCCTCGTGGGGCTGAAAACTTCAGAAGCTTTGTATGCCCCAAGGCTATTTAGATGGGTGCCGTAACCACCTGTCGCTCTCACATAAGCCGAAGGCTTCTAATAGGAATACCTTATATAATATAATACTAAAAACGTAATGGATATATTAAGAAATATTTTGGCAGGAATACGAGAACGGAAATAAAGCAGATTGTATAAGGTATCTACTATGGGAGTGATGCACTTCATTAGATATTTGGTGCGGAAGATTAGAAATGGTAGAACTAGAAACCAGAACATAAGCACGCACTTTGTGAGTTATACACGTATAGTTGATGAAACATGCAACCAGAAGCAATAGAAAGAACATGTAATGAGAATGCCACCTGTACATTACTTAGACTCTCAAGCTACGAGGGCTGTTCAATAAAGAATGATCATAATTTTTTTACGGTCACAATTTTTCGCACTAAATTCAGTCTTATTATATTCGGTTAGCTTAATTTAAAACAAACACCCCGTAGTAGTTTCATTGTTGGTACTCCTGGTTCCCGCCTCTGAGAACCAGGCAAGTTCAGTATCGCCCACCACTGCAATGGAGGTAACATGCAGTTAAAGTTTATGTTAGAGGAGGATCCGGAGTTTCTTACAAACTTAATCACTGTTGGTGAAACTTAGCTACATCGTTTTGATCCTGAGAGCAAACAGCAAAGCACAGTGTGGAAGTCTCATTCATTGCCAACCCCCAAAAGCCAAAGTGGTTGCTTCTGCTGGGAAAGTTGTAGTCATCTCATCGTCTGATTTTCATGGAATGGTTTATCAGCATGTTGTACCTGCACACACATCAGTAACTGGACAATACTACAGGATATCCTGAAAACATTATAATTCCATATCACGCGCAAAAGACCACATTTCCGTGAAGCAGGCTGGATGCTGCACCACGATAATACGCGGCTGCATCGTTTGCTACATCGTTTTGGATCCGTAGGACCAAGGACACGGGCCTCCTTTGACCAAGGAGTTAACGAGCTGTCTCGAAAGGACGCCCGGCGCCTCCGTGGGGCTTTCCATTGAGCAAGGCCTAGAGACTAACAAGCCCCCCATCTGGTCCTGTGGACTCAAGACGGGATGGAAGTGGATATGCCATTTACGCGCGCCAACACCAAAATGGGAAGGCTACTGATATGACCTCGGTGGGGCCACCTGGTGGTCTAGCACACCCTTTACTAGCTATCCCGGCTAGTACGCGGGAATATTAATGGATTCCCTCAAACCCGTCCGGAGACGTACCCGATCTCCCATGGGTATCGGGAACCACTATCCCCTTCAGTCCAACACAATCCGAACAACGCCCTATCAGGGAGGGGCTCGAATATTCGGCCCGAGGTTCCTCTAGTAACGTCAGAGGTACCACGAGTGCTAGGGGTCCACAGTGCCCGCACCACGGCAGCTGAAGGGGACGGGGCCCTACGGGGCCCGTGTTAAGATAACTGTGATCCCGGGTGTTAAAGCTTTTCTATGTTACGATATTGAGTACCGAGTAGGATGGCTCAGGCGGTTTCGTCTGTGGCCTGCATTCGGGAGGCCCGGGTTCGATTCATGACGGACCATCTTGACCCAGGGGTCTTTCTGGAGGTGTCCCGGGTCACTAGGCGAGTGCTGGGTCAGTTAATTACATCCCTGGAATTACCTGTCCACCATTTCATCTCTATTATCATTTCGCATCATGAAATGATGGTCTCTTTCAGGGTAGAAGTGTCGGCGGGTGTCTCGGCGGTGCATGGCAGGATGATATGCTCAGAGGTAAACCAGTTCCTCCTCCGGTAGGTCGGTTGCCGGTCTCTGCGCCTTTACTGGGACCATTTTTGAACCGCCAGCCAGGGACCTATTGGGCTTGATTTCTGGGTTCGTTGCCGTTCCGCAGTAGGGGACCGTGTCCGTTGTCCTGAACTGTCGGGGGAAGTCTCTAAGAAAACTGTAGGGTCCCTGCCCTGTGCACTTTCGTGGCTCCTTGGGATGGCCACCGTCTCTCTCCTCGCACCTCATCCTATCTTCCGGCCGGGGGTTCCCCATTTTGAGGGATGGGCATGATGGGCCCAGCGCCGAATCCCCTCCGTAGTGAAATCCTAATCCTATATAAATTGAGTTACAGACGGCGTTTGGAATAACATTCCCATATAAAAATGCCTAATAGTATTCCGATATAAATGCGATAAGTACTATTCTGACAATATGCCAAATAAAATTTGAAGTTGCAATTTATTGTGCAGCATTATTTTCTCTTTTTAATTGAGACCATAGTAGCCTGTTTTAGGTTATGCAGTCATATGTACAAATAGAGGCTTTTGCATCTTATTCTCCTCTTTTAATATCTTTTATTATTAACGTGCTTTTTGTAATTTTTGAAGTTATGTTTGGATTTACATTATTTCATTTAGTACACATGCTGTCTTTTTTCATTTGTTTTTCATAGGTCCTCCAACGCTTAATTTTCTTCAGGTGTTTAGAAACATGTTCATTTTCTCTAGTTATTTATAATTTTCTGAAAATTTTACGGATTAAAAATGTAAGAATTCATTCGCAACTAAAATTCGTAAGCTTTCACGACCGGTGTCAATATAATATGAAGTTTTAACCGGGCTCGTGGGCCGTGTTCTACTGGGCTCCATCTTCCCAGACGTTTCGTCAGCAGACATCTTCAGTGGCAGTTGCTGTTGAGAATGCTGCCAGGACACTCCGATCACACTGCCACTGAAGATGTCTGCCGCAGACGAAACGTCTGGGAAGAAGAAGAAGCCCAGTAGACCACGGCGCACAATCCCGGTTAGTACTTCATATTATACATACGCAATTATTCAAGAATAGTATTATAGTAACTAAACATGATGATTTCGAGATAATTATAGGTTGCAATTGGAGGTTCAGTTCTTAGATCTCGTTACCAACCTCTTTCGTGGTTTTCTCTGATAAGTAAATGTTTAATCTACCACCATTTCCTTTACATACTTTTCCGTATATTCGCTCCCTTCTCTTGTTGCAAGTGTAAGTCTAAGATACCTGGCGTATGGCAGTGCCATAATAGTTTTGCCGACGGACATTATAGGTCTGTTTGTTTGACGGGTCGTTCACAATCCTCTCTGGCTAGCTCCAGTAGTAGCACTGGTATTTGAACAGTTACACGTCTCTGTGCTCTGAGCTTTCTGTGGTTATTTTAGTTCATCCGTACTTCCAGGTTAGTGATAACCACAGTAAATCTGCCCTAAGTTGTAGTGCACCTGGAATTCTCCTCAACTGCATAAATTGTGATATATTGGTGATATATTGGTAATGGCCGCGCCGTGGCCGAGCGGTAAGGCAGCTTGAGTCTTGCTAAGGGTTTGATCCCAGGCGACCGCAAAATAAGATTTGAGACAACGTGTTGCTGGGGTAGGTTTTCTCCGGGACCTCCGGATTTCCACCAATTGCTACATTATCATCGTTCGCCTCATCCACTTCGTTCCATTCATCTACTTCCCTCACTCTCACTCTGGATATCGGGCTGATCACCCGTCCCTGGATTCCTCTCTCTGATCTATAGTACTGGCTCCTTCCCACGACGATTAAAATGGCATAAGTGGTAGAGGACCCGGACATTTTCCTGTATTAAGAGGAGAAGAAGAAGAAAAATTTTTAAATAAGACCTGACGCTTTCCTGGCTACAAATACGCTCCCTTTCTTCTCGGACAGCCAGCCAGGTGAAAAGATGATTAGATATCAACGTTTCGGGAGTGTGCATCTCTCCCATCATCAGGATATTTATAAAATGTTATATCCACAAATGAATCACTGCATATAACACAACTATAAACAAAGACAAAACACTATCAAGATTCCCATTACTGAACAAAAGAATTTTTCAGTGAATTAAATGCCTGGTCAGGAGATGCCGTGAGTATAGAAAATTGTGTCAAAGAAACGTAACTACTTAACCTGATTATCAAGCTGTATTGATCTTTGCTTCTTAAATCGACGGATTTCCATTTTTAAGGCCGGTTTCCAAGAGGAGCTGAACTGAAATCCAGCATCACGATTAAGCGTGCTCCTTTCAGAGGAAATTGCCAAAGCCTCCTTAATTCTCCGCTCCCTGTAACTGTTGCATTTTGCCAAGAAGGTCGTCTCCCGAAAATTGGCTCTATGGTCGTTATCAAAACAATGCTCTGCCAGCCCAGACTTCTCAGGTTGCGTTAAACGAATGCTCAGTTCATGTTCGATTATTCTAGTAGCGATGGTCCTTCCGGTTTGTCCTATATACGGTGCCCCACATTCGCAGGGAATGCGGTGCACTCCCGGAACATGGAAGCCCAGTTTGTCTTTCACTGGTCTCAACAGATGTTTAATTTTCGTAGGTGTCTTGTGAATGGTCCTGATTTTGTATTTGGCGAGAATTCTGCTGATTCTGCCGGATAGATTGCCCGTAAATGGGATCCAGGCTGAAGCGGTAGGCTTATGTTGTGGCTCTCACAGCTTTTTATCAAAGTCATGTTAAATATAAATTTATGGTTTGAATAATTTGTAAAACATTATAATCTCGTGAATTTTAATGTTTATAAATATAATTCACATCAAAATTTCCAAGGTAACCTGATTTTGTAGTGAAAATGTCCTTTTTAACAATTACCACCAACGTACATTATTTCACTGTACATGTCTCTTGAAATATGATCATAGCGTGAAAAAACTAGTTCATCATTGCACATCTGGTACTACTGAGTTCAACAGTAAGCAAATGATAAGTAACGATATATATATGATAGCGATATCACAAAAATTTGTGAAAACTTCTGGTGCAAAACATTTCAAACATTTCTTAATCCAAAAATTAAGTAAGCTCCGACACATCATTTCTAGACGCCCTACTGCATGTTTAAATGTAGTAAATCTAGTGTACTTCAAAACATCGAGATCTAAATCGGTTCATGCAAAGTAGGAAGCGATTTTTTCAGAAGAAAATTGGCAACTAAGAAGAAGGCAGAAAAAGCAGCGCCAGAGGAAAGGAAAAATAAATCTGAAATAAAACCCAACCTTTTGTCGCGATCTTCCCGGTATTGATATTTTCAGGATTTCTTTTCCAGTAATCTGTTTCTTCCGGAGCAGCTTAGGCCAATTTGCCAGACAAATACATAGAGATACAATGAAAAAATTGTTTGAGTTTACCTCATATTTATTTAGTATATCTGCGTATTCGAAGTTGTTAGAGGAATTGCATTAAAAACTTCGATACCCAGAGTACATCCAAAATACACTGAACCCCAAAGGGAACAGTTTTAGCAAACATCCACAAACATCCCTTCAAAGAAGTATCACTAAATTGCCTATGTCATGAAAGTACCTTCCTTTACCCTATGTTTGTGGATATAATAGCTGTAAATATTTGGCATTTAATTTCAACATCTTCCAGGAATACAAAACGAAGATTTAGAAGCATATTTCTCCTTAACAGCCTACACTTTATAGATACATTTTTTTCTTCAAAATTTTGATCACACCGTGGGGATGAGGTACAATTATAATGGGGCGGGATTTAAGTGTTAAGGACCAATGTCACGTTCAAGAGGTCCCGATTTCGAATCTCGGTTAGGGTGAGTTACCTGGATAAAGTTTTTCCGGGGGTTTCCCTTATCCTGAAAGACGAATGTCGAGGAACTCTAAGCTCTAAGGACCCCGGGCTCATTTGAGCATCATTTCACCCATTGCACTCATCGTCTATTATGACTTAACGTTGGAGAACTTAAATTACCAAAAAAGACCAATGTGGTTTGGGGGTAATCAATAGAACCAATTCTGGCAAAGGTATGCCTTCCACTATCCTCAAGTATACCACAAAGTCTGGATTAGTTGCATTTAATTACAAAATATTACAATTCTCGCCTTGCTGACGTCACAAAACAACTTTTTGAGACTATCATTGCTTTACCCCGTGCGAGATCCGCCACACCGAGAAATAGGAAGGAGTTCAAACTTATTTGTAAACCGAAATATTCACGTAGATAAATTTGATGTTTCGAGAAATACTACCCTAAAAATTGTGGAAGTATGACCCGGGAAAATTTATGGTCAAAACAGCCATTCTATAAAATACTATCCCTCGCAGCTTAAGTCCAAACCAAGTAACAACTCACCGCACACCAGGAAAGCCGAGTCGCGACTGCTTTCTCTCGCCTCTTGGAGGTACCCGGGGGACACCGCCGCAACCACACAGTAGCACGCGCGCCACCCAGACATCCCTCACGAATCTCACCTCAGCAGCAACCTACGCCGCCGCTGCTGCAGCAACGCAGAGGTCCACTCCATCGCCACCCGCGGAGTCTGCTCGGCGGTCGTGGAACGCAACCGTCGTCGTCACGGATGTGCCTCGCGACCTGCCTTGCAGGTACATTCTCACCGCAGCCCAACAGCAGTGGCCCTCGGCCCTACGGGCCAGCCGCATCACCCTACGTGGCCGCCCCACATCCTTGGTCCGCCTGCAGCTTGAAGACGAAGCCGACAAGAGCGCGGCCTTGAGGACGGGCCTGCCCTTATTAGGGCAGTGCCTCAAAATTGAGGCAAGCCGCTCTGAGCGTCCAGCACCTTGTCGCCGATGCTGCAGGTACGGGCACTCAGCCGCCACCTGCACTGCAACCCCACGGTGCCATTATTGTGGTGCCGCGACTCTCACCGGGGAATGCCAGCAGCACGATCTTCGACGCCGCCATCGGTACTGCGCCACCTGTAATGGCTACGGCCACTTTACAGGACAGGCGCAGTGCCCCGCTCGCCCACGCCCGGACTCCAACTACATCACACCTCCAACGGCTCAATCCGACAACACCGCCTCCTGGAGCCCGGCACTCGACTGCCTCAAGGATGAAGTCCAGAAGGTCAACCGCCGGCTTCATTCTATCGAGCAACAGCTACCGAACCTATGCACCGCCGCCAGCCAAGGGACTCCCACAGCCGAAGTTCAGGACCTCCACTCCGAGATTCTGAATATTGGTCTATGCCTGGGGAACCTGGAGGACTCACTCGCCGCCGACAACTCAAGACGTGACGCCACTTATACCACAGTAACTGACCTCAAAGACCAACTAGTGACTTCGCACCAACAGACTATAGACAACCTCACATCTCACCTAGAGCAAGCTACCTCCTCCTTCCGATCACTTACCAACCTCATTACGCATCTGACAAAGCAACTACAAGACACCTTGCAAGACTTTTTCGCCCAGAAGCTCAATAACCTACAAGAACACTTCAACAGCTCTCTCTCTGAGTCCGGGAAGTACAACGCTGGAATCAGCCACAAGCTCCTTGAAATTCAAATCGCCGCTGCTGCTATACAACCTGAAACCATTCGCGAATACTGCTCTGAAGTCCTTGAACGCATCGACCTCCTTACGACGACTATCTTAAATGCCGAGCGACCGACACGACACAGTCGGCGCTTAAATTAAGCACCAACGGTGCGCAGTGACCACAGAACTAAACCACGATCCTAATCCTTCAAACCATCCTTCTAATCAGGCGTTCCACTCAGGGCCTCTGGTCATGTTTGTGATCCCCTACTACCCCGATGATAAGGTCGTGCCCTTCAGGCGCCACCACAGAACCACCTTTACTAACGGGGGTGCATCCGCGGGACCCCGCCACTTTCTCCTATTATTTCTTCTTAACGCCCCATCGATCAAAAAAAAAAATAAATAAAAAAAAAAGGTACCCGGGAAGACAGGCAAAGCGACGACTACGCGCCCTCACGGGAAAAGACAGCAAATAGAACAAATGAAGCGCGTCAAAAGAACGTAGAATCAACACAGTTTCTCTTTTCCTCATATATCCTCTGAAAGTCTTAAATAAAATATATTTTGAAGCGATATTTATTATAAATTAAACGAAAATCTTGAGTTTTTTTAAAATAGTGTCTGAAGTCCTCATAATTAATCAGTTTTGTGTAATTGATAAACTGTAAAAGAGACAAAGTTTGAATCTCGTTAAGGCGCACAAGTTTTCCTTGTTGAGCCAATTACTGTTAGATATTCCTAATTATTATGACTTGAATTTTACAATACTTAATATGGAAATAATCAATTCTTCCACACTAACCGTGTGTAGGCTAAAGTTTGAATGAGTAGATCGAGACTGATAAACAGAGTGGTTTAACTATTGTGACTTTGAGGGTTTGTGAAATTAAAAGTCTCGGTTACAAACACTAAATAATGCTTTCTATTTCCGTCGAAACACACTTTGGTCAACCCTTACAGTAGCAGAATTACATCACTTACACAATAAAACTTGCAAGGTCATCGACCACAAACAAAGTTCACACTGGAAACGCAGCTGTTCGCACACACGAGTCCAATTAAAAACTGTTCCACACTGAGCCATGAGCGAGAAACAGTGGTCCGGATGCTCCCGGACGGTGGACAGAGCGCCACGGTACCTATCCGTTGAGCAGATTTACCCATGCGGTCTTATAGAATTTAGTCTTTTTCAATGAGCTTTAATGTCTTATGTAAAGTGATGGACCTGATTCGACCTCTGCTAGTGCCCCTGGAGGAGGGATGAGCGTCCAGGTAGGAGGCTGGTGTCCGATGCCGCCACGCTAGAAACGACCTACTTGCAAGGTGCATCCAGTGTGGCGGGGCCAGGAGCGAGAGGTCGGGTGGTTGGGGAACATTTAGGTTTGGGTCGTGTTTTGGTCACACAGGGTGAGGATTCTACTGACGGGGTCAGACGACAAGTCAAATCCAGGCCTAATATAGCCGGGGCAGACAGGATATAGCAGTGAAGGGATGAGAGGCTGGGCTTACCATCCTAGGGCGTCCTTGGGGAGGCGGTAGCTCTTTCTCCTAGGTTCACGGTGGTCATGTTGACCTAGTGTGTTAACTAGGTGGCTGGGATGAGGTGTGATTCTGGCATACAATGTGCGCGAACCTTCACGCACAACGTCCTCAACGTATGATATGAAAGAATGGGTGTGTAGGATGTGTGGTGGAAACATACGTTCGGTATCGTAGATCATCCTAAGAGCCCTGTTCTGCACGGCTTGCAGTCTGCGGATGGTGGTACGAGCCACCGAGCCTCAGACCGTGCAGCCATGAAGGATCAGAGGTGGAATGATCGCACGATACACCCGTAGTTTCAGGCCAGTGGGCATGGTTGATCGGAATATGGGGTACAACTGCCTGAGCGCTGCATGGCCGAGGCTGATTTTTTCACGGACATGTGGGGTGAAGGTGAGGCCACGGTCCAGTCGGGCACCCAGGTATTTGGCGGATCGGACCCAAGGGATCCTTCTCTACCTCAACCGCAGGTCTCCTTCCGGGCGCCAGCGGAGTACCTTCACCAGCAGAAGGGCAGAGCTCTTCTGTTGGCTAATGGCCATACTCCACTTTTCACTCCACGTGCCGATGGCCCGGAGTGATCGCTGCAGCGGAGGGAGGCAGTAGTGGACGGTTTTGTTCTGTGCCAAGATGAGGACGTCGTCAGCATATTCGCACAGAGCAGTGCGAGGTTCTGTTGGGAAGTCAAGACATGTAGTCAGCAAAGATTAACGGCGACAGTACACTGCCTTCTGGGACTCCCACCACTGTGGGTCTGACGGAGTGGAGTTTAACTTCGACCCGCACCCTGAAGGTTCGATCCCGGAGGAAACTACTAATCAGAGTGAGGTATGGGGAGGTGAGGTGTGCTTCTTTGAGCTTGTACAGCAAGCTCTGGTGTCACGTAGTGGCGAAGGCCTTGTCCACTTCCAGAAGTACCGCGACGGTTTTGAGGTTGTTCTGGAAACACAGGGCAGCCTATTCCACCAGTCGAAGCAGCTGCAGTGTCGTGGAGTGGCGCCGACGGAACCCAAACTGGCCATCCGGAAGGAGGTACCTTTCCTCGAAGAGGAGTCAGGCGGGCCAGAAGCAATCGCTGGAAACCTTTTGAGATGATTGGAGTAGGCTGATGGAGAGGTAGCTAGATGGAATGAGTGGATCCTGCCGGGTTTTAATTTGCAGACTACCCTCGCCTCCTTCCAACAAGTTGGAAAGTGCCGGAGGTAAAGGCATACATTGTAAATCCGCGTCAAATGAATCACGGCTCTTTTAGAAAGGTGCCGGAGCATGCGGGCCGTAACACCGTCATGGCCTGGGATTTCTTGGGTATGAGGCCGAGTATTTGGGTTGCCGCCTGTCTGGGGGTGACAATGGGGTTATGGATCACATAGCCTGGTGGAGGGGGGACCTCATAGAGGTATTCCAGCACCTCCTTCACGAGCTCGGTGAACTCATCTTATTATGGGTCTTCCCGTGGCTCGAACTGAGACTCTAGATAGTCTGCGAAACCAGTGGCTTTCTCTTGGGGCTCAAAGCCGAGTCTCTCTCGAGTGCCATGGAGAGGATGCTGGTACTGGTTTTTATGCATCGACCGCGCTGGCTCGCAGCAACAATGCGTTTGCGACACTATGAAGCCTGGGACTTACGGAGTAGTTATTCGCCACAAAAGGTGGGTATCTCATAACATTAGAACCCCTAGTGGTTTACCGGGAAACGTACGAGTCAGTTGGAGAATTTCATGTCTGCACGTTGGCCATAGTAGCTACGATGATCGGAGCAACTACACGGAGAGTGGGAGATCCGTGGTTCAAATCCCGGCTATGGAATTGAATTTTTCATTCTGGCTCTACTCATTCAAATACTTACTATATTTTCTCAAATAGAAAATAATTCGTGTATCTTATATGATTTTTCTTTGTTATGTACTTCTAAGTGTTAGATGGCGTCCATCTCTCTACAATAAAATAGGAAATAGCTTATATAATTAGCAAGATGTCAATAAAATAATAAGGGTTCGTAAGAATAGTCTGTAAAGAAATTCAGTTGAGTGGAGCATGTAATATTTTTATTTTTCAAACTCAATAGTTAAAATTTTCAGTTTATACATTCCTATAATTTAAGGCATTGTTAGAGCCCATAATAGGAAAAGACTCCAGGAAACTTCAGTCATTTGTGGCTAGTCGACAAACTTCCGGAGAGTACGAAACACGTTTATTTTCCTACGTCCTCTTTTATTTTATTTCCGAAATTATTTTATCTTTGGCAACTAAAACACTTTTTTAATTGTGCGTCATGAAATAAAATGTAAAAAGTCAGTATCTGATACTTTTTGGCCTTTCGTGACTCTCAGTTATCGTGACATATCACATACTTCGCGGGTTAAATTTCACCCCTTTAAAACGCTCCTATCTACCATATTGTCAAGAATTGTGATAACATCAATCAAAATTTTTCCTGCAGAATCAGCAGATTGTCCTATTTTGCTGATATTTGTAATAACTTTATAATGAAGCATTCAGAAATACTTGCAGTTTAAAGAAGTCAGACACACGCATAAAATTCAATATGAGAATATCTGTTTATACGACAAATATTTTCCAAGTAAGCAGACACATAATTCATAAATATAACTAAATCCAATTGCAACGTAGCAAAACAAAGTAGTTTAAAAATTGCTTTTTCCTCTGAATTAACTTTATAAGCGTGAAGATTTCACGTAGTTTGACCTTTAAGCATGGACGCGCTCCTTCTTGTTGCAATAAATGTGCTACACGGAACAGGCGGGTTTCTGCCACATACAGATAGCCATTCCAGAAAATTTGTATAAACGAGTTAACATTCAATTCTCAGCTAACCCAAAACATTGAACTTGGCTTTCCTTACACCATGCAAATACTGTGGGTCAACATACGTCAAGCTGCAGGGAGTTTGCCTGACTTTATAGGCAAGTTCTCCAACAGGCGGGCTATTCAAGTCAGCACAACTGGAGAATCAAGGTCTGCAGTGGTTATATAAGGCAGAATACACTAAGAGAATACAGTTTTTGGCCACAGTTAATGCCGAATCTCACTTTCCAAATCCATACTATTTAGGATTAGCAGAATGACTGCAGAATAAAGCATGTTTGCAATAAATGGAGTATTCAAAGTCAAAGAGTTGGAAAATAAATATTTAAAATACAAAAAATATAACTCAGTTTATACCACAATAAATAATAATTGATCATTCTGCGTCAGGAATAATTTTGGGGCTGAATTTCAAGAGTAAACTGGTATTCCATCAATGCAATGGGAAAATGCTTATATTCTGTAATTGAAACAAAATAGTTTGATTAAATATATCTAAATGAATAAATGGGAAGGCCTTTCATACGTAAAAACATGGGACAAGTTGTATCGATAAGGTGACGTCGGGAGTACATAAAGAGTAGGTGGGGATTTATTAAGAAACAAAGTATTGTAAATTAACCTTTCGAATCACACGGTACGAATAATATGCTATATGCTATTATGCTTGTAAGAAATGCAATTCTTTTAATATTATTCAGTAAAACATTTAAATGGGTTTAATACCAAATGTATTATCATGCAATTCGTTGAGTGCACCTTTAGGATAAATAGTATTATAATAAACGCAGACGGAAATAATTATCCTATAAATTGCTTTGTAGATTATTACATTTCAGCTACCAAAAACTGAAAGCAATCCTCGCTGAAACTTGATAGAAATCTCAGAAAAATTTACATAGTTTTGTGCAACCAAAAAATTCAGAACCTACCCTTTCAAACCTTATTTTGATTACGAATAGTTTAGTTTTTGTATCTATATGAAACAAGGTAAACGATTAGAGAATGTTCTTACACGTTAAAAATTGGAGGTTTTGGCACTTGTTTCTGTGGTTTTGGATCCCTTAGTGGTTCACAACCACTAGGTACAAGCTAAAAGTTTCAGCAATTCCCTTTTTTGCTTTAAACGTTCAACTAATTTCATTTAAAGTACAAAACAAAGCAAAAGTGGCGTTAAAACGACAAACAGTTGATAAATGTACTTTGAAATAAAGTTACAAATCAAAAGTATATTTATAGGTGTGCGCAGACAAATAAACAGGTGTCATTTGAAATAAATACTATTTTTAAATTTTTAATAATTGTAGGATTTTGCATCGTACAGACGTGTGCAAATTACTAGACCCATTCTTTCTTTTTAATTTGCTTCAGTTTAACATTCAAAATAATAGTTATTTACCACCGTAACCTATTTCAATTTTTCGTAATTTTTTTCATTGCTGTAATATGAAGCATTTTCAATGAGATTTCTCTCTTAATAATAACTGGGGGACTTTTTTCACTTATAGTAATATGGTGGTAGCTCTGAATTAAGAGCAGCCTTTTCCTTTATGCTTGTTTATCCAACTGTTTAGTCATATTGCTTTCATTTGGTGAATGTAGAAACTGAAGATTGTTAATATTTCACTTTATTGTGTTTTATGGCTAACATATCATCAGAATTTATTATTAATTGATCTCAAGCCAGGTAACATCGTGTATCTTATCCTCAGCATTCACATTGATTCAAAAGTGGGGTTATGGGTAAAACTCCTGACCTATCCCCAAGGAAAGTAGCTGTAACTGAGAGTCTTTTGAAGAAAACTCTTTATTCACAACGTGAAATAGCTAAGAAATTGTGTATTTCACAAAAATCTGTTAGTCGCATTAATCAAGCTTTAACATTCGGTGAGACGTTGACCTCACAAAGGGATGGAAGATGCGGGAGGAAAAGAAAGCTATCACCAAGTATGCAAAGAGAACTTGCGCAGGTGGCAGAAAATTAGAAGAGCAACCAGCATTGATCTCAGTAATCAACTAAAGTAGTACGGTACAGAAATATCAGCCTCAGTAGTTCGCAGAAGATTATGTTAAGCAGGTTTACCAGCACGTAGGCCTCGTAAAAAGGCTAAACTGACACCTGCAATTGCATTAAAATACCGTTTAGAATGGGCCAAAGAGGTGCAGAAACATCCAGTGGAATTTTGGAGAAAGGTAATTAGTATGAAAAGTGTATATACCATAAAATTAAAATATGTACATGTAAATTTTATGGAAATGAAGTAAACAGCCTAAACTTTGTTTCTCTCATTGCTGGCTTTGTTAGACTATCTTTGAGAAATTTTAAAACTGTTTAATATTAATAGAGGTTTTTATTGTTTCAGGTGATTTTCTCAGATGAATCCATGTTTGAAGTAAGTAGTTGATTTGTGGGGATTTAAAAACACCTACGTTAGCTGTTTTTGAAACCCCCTTGTTAAAACTCGACGCGAAATCCGCCTGTCCAAATATCGAAGAGGTTGTGTGTTGGTTGTGTTAGAATCCCCATGTTAAAATATCGAAGGGTTGGTTGTGTAGTAACACGTGTGTCACGTGTTAATGAAATCCGAGCCTTGAAAGTCGAGTAGAAATGTGTGTTTAAAAAAATATATATATATATATTGATGTGCTGGCGTTCGTGTGCCACCCCCTCCCCCTCCAGGAGCTTGACGACGACGACGACGACAACAACGACGCATCTCTCCCAAGCCTGCAAGGGCAATCGTGTCATTTTGTTGTATGTATGTGAAATGTAATTAACTGATGAATGTAATTACTGAAAAAAAATGTGAATGGATTTCAGTATTCACACACACACACACGCGCGCGCGCAAGGGCAATCGTGTCATTTTGTTGTATGTATGTGAAATGTAATTAACTGATGATTGTAATTACTGAAAAAAAATGTGAATGGATTTCAGTATTCACACACACACACACACACACACACACACACACGCACACACGCACACACCGCTCCGTCCCCCCGGCACTCCTGCAAATCGAATGGAAAAAATGTATTTATTCACGTAACTAAGTATACATTATTAATTAATTTATTTGTTTATTTAAGTATTTATTGAGTTATCCATTACAGTTATTGGGCTCCTGAGGAATCTGGCACTCTATGTGTGCTAAAAAGCGATCCTTTCCCTCTGTTCAAAATATAAATGCATATGCAGTGAAATGTTAAGAGAGTCAAGTAAAGATTTAGCGAGGATGAATGTTTATTGCTACAGCTGTAGCCACCCCAACGGAACAGCGAATCCATATAACTTACTTGGGGTGAAATATTACACACACCTGCGCTAGGAATCAATTAACGCAGCTGGATTCTAAAAATTCACTCAAGCGTAAAGGAGACAAGCCAACGAGATATCTATGCAATGAAATAAATAATGTAATAAGAATAATTGTAATGATATAAATCAGCTTAGTAGAAAGATGCCAAAACGTCGAAAAGCCATGCAAAGTCAGCTATAACAATCCT
The DNA here is from genome assembly GCA_030765055.1 of Mantis religiosa. Classification (NCBI taxonomy): domain Eukaryota; kingdom Metazoa; phylum Arthropoda; class Insecta; order Mantodea; family Mantidae; genus Mantis; species Mantis religiosa. The sequence continues at coordinate 51,908,131 of CM060953.1, forward strand.
AGTGCTTCTTAAAACGTCTGTACACCAAATAGGCGTATAACTACGAGAAAAATGTTTCTAAATAAATCTAATAAAATGCAGTAATCGCTCGAGGCGTTAGACTTAACGAATTGAAGTTAAAAAAGGATTCTAAAATAGGATTCGCAAAAATAAAACATTAAAACCAATTTTACTTAGAGATAATGACAGTAGTCCGCTAGGCTTAACGCGTCGAATATAGCATATATAAGTAACTAAGAATGCAAATACGAATTGGACAGTATCAAACTTTTAATAATACATCAAATGTTGTAAGACTATGCCGTCTCTGTCCCATCGTCGACGTTTTCAAAAGGCAGCGCAGGTAGGAACGTCGAACTGAAAACTTGTATTTATTTAGCTACCTATTTATTATTTATCTGTTAATGTATTCAGTTATTGGGAGCCCGATGAATCATACTCCATGGAAATGTGTGGTAAAACCGAGCCATTCCCTCTGTTAAAAATAATGCGCATGCAGTGAAATGTTAGGAAAGGTAGGTAAAGATTTATTGAGAAATAATGTTGTTCGCTGCAGCTAAAACCACCCCAACGGAAGAGAGAATCCGTATAACTTACTTGGGGTGAAAAAATTACGTACACGTGCGGGTAGGAATCAATTAACGCGGCTGGGTTCTAAAAATTCACTCGAGCGTAAAGGAGACAAGTAAACGAGATATCTATGCAAACGTAATAAATAATGTATTAAGGATAATTGTAATGATATAAATCAGCTGAGTAGAAACATGCCAAAACGTTGAAAAGCTATGCAAAGTCTACTATAATAATGCCAGTGCCTCTTAAAACGTTTGTACATCGATTTGGTGAATAACTACGAGAGACACGCTTCTGAATAAATCTGATACGAGAGACTAATCCGTTCGAGGCGTTAGGCTTACCGAATTGAAGCAAAATATCACTGGAAGGAATAAAAACATAAATTATCTAACGGTCACACTCAAACGGTCCTTCGGAATAATACAGTTGCATTAAGTAGCAATACAAACTCGAAATACAGCTTGCAATAATTAAAATGCAATAAAAGGTTATACTCATATTATAGATGGCATTATGATATTATTAGTTTGCTGCAATACAAATTTGAAATATTGTTCAATGAGGTAATTACCATGAATGCACTAAGGTGAACAGTGGGTGTGACATATTCCACTTCATCCAAGCTAACCAATCAGGGTGCAGGTAGCAGTATCGTAATAAAGGGTATAAACGACCAATCGCCACACGAGTGCGTGCGCAACGTAAAAGGGGTGGAAACTTTCTAAAGAGTATATATATACTTACAGTTAATAGCTATAGATCTTATATTATTTAATTTTTAGTTACTAGATACATAAGATGACAGGTTAAAACTCTACTCTAAGTTTAATAGTTTATAGCGAAAGAAGCAGAAGCATAAACTTAAGGATGTGTGCAAACAGGTTACAGCCAGAATGGAAATTTTGGGAGGGGGTGCTGAGGTAACAAAACAGTGAACCGAGCGAATAAAACAGCACATCAACAACTGAAACGTAGCAGACAGCATCAACATGAATGAAGGTAAGCAATATGCATATGTCTATGTACAGTAATTTCCACGTAATGAATCGAAGCGTTGAATAATATGCGTGAATTTATAATTCCAGAATCGATTCTTCACGATTTAAATCAGCTTGCGGAAGGAGGTTCCTATCTCCCGACGAAGAAGTTACGAGAGATTCCCCGAGACGTTCCACAAGCCATACACGATGTCAAAATCGTGAAGACGGGATACGGTGATAGAGTCGTACTTAAGCTGCAAGAATGCCAGGTTTTTTTGCCCGAGAGATTTAAGAAGATGACAGCAGCTCAAGTGGATGCTGTTAATCAGGGTGGTTGGAGTTTCGTGTATTCCGGTGAAGAAACTCTGGAAAATGGATTCAAGAAGCACAAATTAACTTTTTTAAACAGTCGGGAGTAACCAGTGAAGGTAAGACTTTACAAAAAAAACTAAAATAGTGCTGCACTACTGCTATGAAGTGTCAATCTCTTGATGTCAAATATTTCAGTGTAAGTTAAAGTAATTAGCGTTAATCTGTTAATATTTGTGAATGGAATACCTAACGAATTAGTCATTCTATATAAAAGGCAAATCGATAAGAGTAATAATGCAAGCAAATTTAACGTTTTAAAAGTCATTAATGCATATCTGCAGCCAATCGACGGGAAGTTGAGGAATTCAATTAACTAATTAAACAGCCAGTAGCCATATACAAATGAGTATATTGTGATGATGCATTATGTATAACGTTTTTTTTTTTTCAGGGAAACATGTTACGTGTATAATCTTATTTCTTTTCCAGAAAACATGTTACGTAAGTCAGGATAAAATTTCAATAAAATACAGAGGTGCAATTTAAAAAAAAAAAAAAAAAATTCAATAAAAGACAGAGGTGCAATTAAAAAAAAAAATCCATATTAGGGAATGCAGTACTCTGAATGTTCTAAATCTTTGTTATTCAAAAGATACAGTTATCATTTAATTCCACTGCAAATAACATGCAACTTATTTCCTTTAAGGAAAACATGTTATGTAAATCAAATTCAAAGTTCAGCAATGTTAATAAAGTAATCATTTTAAAGCTTAAAAATATAGCATTGCCATGAGTGTTCAAATGTTTATTATTTTAAAAGTGTAATTATTCGTGTTTTCTGACATGTTTAATCCATAATTTCAGGAGGTGTAACGAGTCGCAAGAGACCGGGCATGCAAGATATTCAAGCAAGTAGTGCAAAGCAGGCGAAACGCAACGACAAAACATTGGAATGCATTACTGTAGAATCAGCGTTCCAGCACAGGATCTTCACAGGTACCATAAAAAATTCTATACACGAGCTAGATCCATCAACGTTCTTGAACTTGTGCAAACCCCTTGTTACCAGTGAAATCCAGAAGGCCATAAGAACTTACAAATCAGGAATTAAATTAGCCGGTACTTTAACATGTCAATATATAATAACTTCACCCGATAATGAAACAGTTGAATCGATTAATTTTAACAGTAAGATGGATGCTATATTGCAATCGACAAACAAATCTGAATGGTATGAAATTAAACTGAAACAGCCTATAATCACCCATCTAGAAAATTTTGAAACAAAAGCCAGTTCGAAAGCGCTTTACAGGATAGATTCGCTAACTTTATACGCATGTCAGTACGATCCGTTAAACGCAGGTTGCTTTAAGCCGCTGCCATCGTGGATAAAATCAAAGAGAGCTGTCGTGAATATTCGGAATACTGACTTTAAATGTTTTGCATATTGTATGCTGGCAGCAAAATATCCAGCTCGCCAGAACAGGCATAGAGCTAGCACGTACAGTAAATATGATATATATCGCGAATTCAATTTTAAAGGAATAAACTTCCCCGTCGCCCTTCATGACATTGAATTATTCGAAAAGCAAAATCATGATATCTCGGTGAACATATACGGGTTAGAGAGAGAATCCATTATCATCTTATATCAGACGAGGGAGCAAAAGATAAACCATGTGAATCTTCTAATGATCAATTCGCATTATTCTCTCATAACCGATATGTCGCGTCTAGTAAGTAAGCAGATATCCAAACATAAAAGTAAAAAATTTGTGTGTGAATCTTGTAATGCATGGTTTTCGACTGAAGTTATTCTGAAGAAACATAAACTGAGATGTATGAAATGTCAAATTATTAGCATGCCCCGCGAAGGAATAAATGATGTTATCGAGTTTCAGGCTTACTCAAAATGCGTTAAAGTCCCTTTTGTGATATACGCTGATATCGAGACTATGTTAATAAAAGTGCCATCGTGTCAGCCCGATGCGATGCATAGTTGGACACGTGATATGCACGTGCACGAGGCGATATCCGTTTCGTTGCACCTGGTCTGCAGTTATGACGAGACACTAACAAAATTCAAAATATTTAGAGGTTCGCATGCAGTTGAAGAGTTTCTTAGAGAATTAACTGTGATTGCCGAGGATGTGCTTAGGATATACGGTGATGTGACAGAGATGCATATGAGTGATGAGGATGAATTAACTTTCAGAAATGCAGTCCAGTGTCACGTATGCAAAAAGGATTTCGATTCTGACTCGATTAGGGTGCGTGACCACGATCATCAGACCGGATTATATATAGGGGCTGCTCATAAATCATGCAACCTCAATAGAAAAACGCCAAACTTTATCCCGATATTTTTTCATTGCCTATCAAAGTATGATTCGCATTTCATAGTAAAAAAGTTATCGTATGACAATGAACCCATTACATGTATTTCGCAAACATCGGAGAATTATCTGTCATTTAGTAAAAGATACACATCTAATGGTAAATCAATATTCCTCAGATTTCTTGATAGCTACCGCTTTCTGGATTCTAAATTGAGCGATCTTTCTGATATGCTAGAACCTCAAGATTTTCGGTACACAAATAAGATGTACGTTGATCCTAAGCAACGTTTGTTAATGCAACGGAAAGGTATTTTCCCATATACATATTTAGATTGCAAGGAAAAATTAAATGATTCCAAATTACCTCCTCAAGAGTGTTTTGATAATATAAGCAATGATGATTACATGCACGCGTGCGCGATATGGAGAGAATTTGGTATACAAAATCTCGGTGAATACTCTGATCTTTATCTCAAGACGGATACGATCTTATTAACAGACATCTATGAAAAATTCCGAAGTTTAAGTATCGATATGTATGGCTTAGATCCTTGTCATTACTATACAGCTCCTGGCCTATCACATGACGCAATGTTACGAACGAGTCGCGTGCAAATATCGCTGATTACCGATCAAAATATGCTGGAATTTTTCGAATCTGCGATTAGAGGCGGTATCTGCACTGTATCAAAACGTTATTCCAAAGCAAATAATAAATACATATCTGCTTACAATGAAGCGGAATCGATTAAATACCTATCATACTTGGATTGCAACGGACTTTATTCACACATTATGACTGGGAACGCTTTACCGTATGCACAATTGAGATGGTTAAACGATAACGAAATTAATTCTATAGATTTTTTGAGCATCAGACATGATTCAGATACAGGTTATGTTTTAGAAGTAGACCTGGAATATCCGGAGAACCTTCACGAGTTGCATAACGACTTGCCATTATGTCCGCAGAGTGAGATAGCTCCGGGTGATAATTACAAAAAGTTACTTGCAACGTTGAATCATAAGGAAAAATATATATTACATTACAGAAACTTGCAGCAGTGTGTAGAGCTCGGTTTGAAAATGAAGCGTATACATCGAGCGGTATCCTACAAACAATCCTTTTGGCTTAAGACGTACATTGATTTAAATGCTGCTAAACGTATTGAAGATAAAACAAAATTCGGTCAAAATTTATGGAAGAAAATGAATAATTGCGTATATGGTAAATTTATTGAGAACGTCAGACGTTACAATTCCTTTCACCTAGCGAGCAATTGGAAACAGGCAAGAAAGTTAATATCACGACAGACATTCATACGATACGTAATTTTTGACGAGAACCTTATAGGACTCGAACTGGTAAGGGAAGAAATTAAGATGACGAAACCGATTTATATAGGACAGGCCATTCTAGATCTTTCAAAACACTTGATGTATAATTTTTATTATAATATTTTGAAGAAACAGTTAAAAGATGTTATGTTGAATTATACGGATACCGATGCATTTCTGTTTGAAACCAGTAGTGACATTTATGAATTTATTAAATCTAATATACATCTCTTCGATACATCTAATTACCCGATCGATAATGTGTACGGTATTCCGTTGATGAATAAAAAAGTCGCTGGTCTATTTAAAGATGAATTATCGGGTAAAGTTATGACAGAATACGTAGGTTTACGTTCAAAATTGTATTCATATCGATACGATGGCAAAACGGTCAAGAAATCTAAAGGCGTTACGAGTGATGGCATGCGGTGCATAACGTTTGAGGATTATCTATCCTGTGTAAATGATATGACAACCGTACGTCATGCTAAACAGACGTGCTTTAGAAGTTATAAGCACGTTGTTCGAACCATCGAGAGTAATAAAGTTGCTCTTAGAGGATTCGACACGAAGCGATTTATACAGAAAAATTCACATGAAACCTTGGCCTGGGGTCATCATTCTGTACCATTGGATAAGTAATCGTATAAAAAATATGTGAAAAAATCTTGTAAAAAAGTTGACAATGTATTTTAAAGCTAGCAAAAACATGTGAAATAATTTGCTTTTTAATGATTTGACACAAATATTTAATTTTTCAACATGTGTACATGCAGCAGTGCAAGCGTGATTGAAGTAATGCTTTTTGTGATTTGAGATAAATCTTTACACTTTATAAAACTTATGTACATGAGTCATGATGTCATTTTAAGCAAGTCTTGAAATACGTTGTCAAGTTTTGGTGCTCATTCATTGCTTTGAGTTGCTGATGGTATGTATAAATACCTTTGGAGGACTATAATCGCGCTTATGTATGGGGATATAATATGATATATAATATGAGATTATTGCATCTCTCAATTCCTTAAAAGAGGTAACAATTAATTTTAAACTTATGTTTAAGGACTTTAACGTGCATAATACTTAATTTGTTTTATGTATACATGCATATTGGGATAAAGCTATAATTTGGACAGGTGTTTACTATTCTATTGATGCGTCGTTAATTTCTTTTTTTTTAAAAAAAGTAACCATTAATTTGAACTTAGATTTAAGGATTTTTCAAGTGTAAGACACTCAATTTGTGTTTATGTATGCACGCACATTGAAACTTTTTAAAATGTAAGCATCATTAACCATTAACTTTACCGGATATTGATTGGATAATATTATAATTACGGTGCTGGGGACTACATTTTCGCTAGTACGCATCTTTAAAATGTAAGCATCTATTTGAACTTGGATGTAAGGAGTTTTAACATGTGAAAATACGTAATGTGTTTATGTATGCATGTGTACTGAAGCTCATTTTATAAAGAATGTGAGCATTATTCTCTATTAAATTGAAGTTAATTTAGGGGGTTTTAACCTGTTGTGGATGCATTATCTCTACAGGATTTATTTAGAATAAAAGTATGGTTTCTTGTGATGGGTTACAATTCTGCTTATATATGTATGTTTTAAGAAAATATATACATTATTCACTATGAACTTTGAACTTAGGTGTAAGGAGTTTTAACCTGCTGTCGATGTATTATATATAGAGGATTTAGTTGGGGTAAACATATAATTTTGGGGGGACTGCATTTCTGATTATGTTTGTAGGTATATTGAAATTCTTTTGAAGATTAAACATTAATTTGCACTAATATTAAAAGAATTTAACATGTAAAACACTTTACTTTTATTTATATGCACATGTATTGAAGCTGTTTAAAACACAGTGTAAGCATTATTTTTAGAGGATTTAGTTGTGATGTTCTACTGAAAAATTTCTGTTTATGTAGCCACGTATACTGAAACTATTTAAAAAATATAACCATTATGTTTAGAGGATTTAGCTGGAAAGGAATTATAAAATAAAAACACTAAATTTTTGGGAAAATATCTTGTGTATTTATTTATTTATTTATCAATAAAACATACATTCCTTTTTACACAATATCCTTAACATCGATCCATTCCTTTGTAGGAAAACCCAGCCACTTAACGTACGCACGATTACCACGTCGGCGTATCACTCTCTCAACAAGGTATACATTAGGATGGCGTGTTTTTAGTAGTTCGTGACCATTAAAACCGCCCTGTATTTCATTTCCTTCTGCATCCTCCAGAAAATAGACAACTGGGTTAGTATTCCTTGCACGAACAATCCGAAAGATCTCCGTACTCCAATTGGCCGTGTAACCTTTCTCAAGTAGTCCCTTGTACCTGGAAATCCTTACACGATCACCGACATGAAAACTCCTTGCATTCCTTTTCTCTCGACGTTCACGCCCGCCATAACGATATACACTAAGGAGCAGATCGTTGTTGCTGACGTCACGGGGCTTCATGCGAATCGTCGTATGGTAGGTATTGTTGTATGAATCGATGATTCTAGGTAGCATTTGTAACCACTGATGCGAACCCTGAATCAGGAATTCTCTATGCATGTTCATTTTAATTGTTCTAATCAACCTTTCCACTGCTGCAGCCTTGATGCTACTGAAAGTACTGTAATGATTGATTCCATTCCTAAGCATTAATTGCCTGAAATGGCGATTGTAAAACTCCTTTCCATTATCACTTTGAACGTTCTTAGGAGGTGAATTCAACTCTGATAGGATACCGTGCATAGCTCTTGTCACGCTAATGCCACTTTTATCTTTCAATGCTCGTGCATAAGCCATTTTAGAATAGAAATTAATAGCAATAAGAATATACTTATAATTTCTATTTTCTTTTGCATAAGGTATCATTTCAATAAGATCTATTTGTAGTAGATCATTAAGACCTTTACTTATTATTTTACGGCGTAAGAAGCGCCTTCTTGCCGGCGAGTGTAATTCGCTTGCTATGACACGTTTAATCATGCTATGATTTTCGAGTTTTTTAATTCTGTGATTATTTCCTGAATCTCTGCTGAATGGTTTAAGTTACCCGCATCCCTCGATGCAATGAGTAATCTCAATCTGTCTATTAGAACGTTGGGATCGGTCCAATAGATGTAATCCAGTTTTCTGCCGGGTACGTGCTCCTTCCAGTAGAGAGCCGAGCCCGTGCGACTGGAAACAAGATCTCGAATAATATTGCGATACTTGTAACCGCGGCTTGCTCTTATACGCCCGCTCCTAGCGTATCCCTGCCTGTAAACCTGAGTATTCTGCAATATCTGCGAATAGGCGTCCAGATCCTCTTCGGTATATGATGAATTGAGCGGCGATCGCTTGAAGAGCAATTCGTACAATCCAGGACTTGCATCGTAGCTCTCTTGCCCTATCTGAATACCGTCATCGGTGAAATCGATAGTTTTATTCCCTAGTTTATATTCTCCATCTTCATACCGCACGCCGTAGGTGGCATCCATGTCGCTGGAGCTAGCGGTTCGAACCTTCTTCAGGTACTCTGCAAGTAGATCATCCTCCTCCTCATCCCCATCCTCTTCTGCATCGTTAACGACTGGTTTTGACTTGTCACGATCCCTGTCGGCTATAACCTTCAAGGGCTCGGTTACAGGCTGGAGAACCTCGGACATGACGCGGTGAGTTTCGAACTTGAGACCTTTCAGGGAGCGTAACTTTTCTCGTATTGCCCTACTGTGACGAGCGATTGATTATTTGAGACTTATACCTTCGGCATCCATATTGTACTGAATGTATAATTATCCTACTGCAGATATTTTATATGAAATTATAATTTCTATACTTAACATGTGACCATCCTTAGCACGTTCCACTGGTGCTGTGAAAGTGAGTAAATCACCAGTTCGAATAGGGACAGGATACCTTTCAACTAATTTATCGTTTATTGCAAACATTGTGTCATGCGCCGTATGAGGGTGTATTGATGAAAGCATAGAACAAGAAATTACATTCCCATTTCCTGGAGACTTGTAGAATTCGAGACCCGAGGATAACGTATACCTTAACGAGGGACCTCTAAAGGGTCGTGTATGCAGTGAAATGATGAGCTGACCTTTCAGTTGTTGTAACATGCCGTTTACGATATGTCTCGTCTGTATTTTCATGTTGTCAATATCGTTCACTGCACTGGTTAGATTCTTATCCAGTTCCGTCTGTCGCTCGGTTATATCTTTCACGGCCTTTTCCACCGCTGTAGATATAGTTTCGGCAATGGTTGTTATCGTTCTAGTTAAACCGGTTTGCAGTTCATTCTGTTTCTGTATATAGAACCGATTAACATATTTCATGGTTGCAGCATCGTTATCCTGTGCAGGATCGGCTATATCCTTTAATCGTTTCATTCGAAATGATAGATTAGCATCAGACTCTAGAATTGGCATTCTGGCATCTATATACTTTTTATTGATAACATCGTGATCGTCAATGGGATCCAATAGAACTTTCATCCTTATAGCATCCAGAATGACATTGTTATCCGAATCACGTTTAAATGCATATTTTGTTAAGTATTCCATTAGATGTTCATATTGGAGGTCGAGGGATTTTTGTATGTGATTCCTAAGCATAGCTTCAAACTGGCCCATGCGTTGATATGAAGCCTGTTCGCTGAAGATCTGCATTCGACTCTCGACATCACTCGTACACGCGTCCACATAGCTCTTAGTTGACGCGTCATCACTTTCCTCAGGATCGTGAACGTTGCGCAATCGCTTTCCCTTGAATTGATAGTTTCCCGATCCATCTCTACTTATGGTATACCGGTTAATCACGCCCCGGGAGGGTATGACTCTCCGAGATCCGAACCTATCGATACTCATGACTACAATGAAGGATGCGCGTTATTTATTCACTCTGATAAAGATGTCGAAACCGTGACGGTAGCGTCCTTCGTTCAAAGAGAACTCGGGTACTATGACAACGAAAGGTCGCGAGTTCGATCCGTCATTACTCTCCCAAACTTGTTTACACATGTCCTTAAATTCCGCATACGTCATATCTGTGTTTACGTAATCATCATATATATGCTTTAAGTTGAGGTTATCCTGTCTGAAGAGCACGATCATATTTGCATTATCTCTAATTAAATGTTTAGGCACCTTCGCATATGACTGTGCTAAGTATACGGCATCGACATTGCGATGTCTACTCATGCTGTAATATGACGCTATTTTTCCATGCTTCTCATTTATGACATCATCGAATACGAATATGGAGTTTCCTCGGGCTTCGGATGGTTGAACCACCTTCTCGCCATCCTCGAACGTGAAAACTCCAATATCGGGTATGGTTTTTAGCACCTTGAGCAAATACTGGTATTTCGGTTGGTGCAACGATTTTGAATATATGTAGGATTCTCGAACCTAAGACCATTTTCATGGATGAGCAAGTTCAGTAGAACGTTCGTCTTTCCAGCATTCGAACTACCCAAGAGGAGTGCTCTGACGTTGCACGGGAAGAGCGCGCCGTGTCGTCCTTTGCGTATGTCGTTGTCGAAATCGAGCACCTGTATAGGCAACTTGCACTTTTGCTTCACTACTTCCATATCGCAACTAAACATATAAATCATAACGTTTCCTTTTTTATTTCATAGTAAGCCATGAACTCTGCAGGCGTAAAGAAGGGATCCGGAATCCTTAATTCGCTAATTAATTCTCTCCCGTTTGAGGCTCATTTACCAGGGTACCGATTCTGTGGACCTGGAACGAAACTACATAAGCGTCTGCAGAGAGGGGATTCTCCCAGAAACGCTTTGGACTCAGCCTGCCTCGCTCACGATCTCGCTTACGCCACTCATCAGGACGCAGATTCGCGACGTTTGGCCGATAAGGAACTCGTTGAAAAGGCTTGGAGTCGAGTAAAGTCTGCTGACGCATCTTTCGGCGAGCGACTTGCAGCCCGACTTGTGACAGCCATCATGAAGGGGAAAGTTGCCATGGGCGCCGGAATGCGTAAGCGACGCAAGAGGATCATACCGAGCCCTCGAGGCGGTTTTTTACCTCTGATCCCGCTTTTGGCGGCTTTGGGCGCTGCAGGTAGCCTAGCCGGTGGCGCTGCTCAGATCGCCACGGCTGTGAATAAGAAACGTTCCGCGGAAAGACAGCTTGCAGAGTTGAGTCGTCACAATCAGAGCATGGAGGGTTTAGCTAGGGGTAAAGGCATTCGACGTAAGAAGCGCAAGGGCAAAGGATTGCATCTTCGTGCAAAAAACTCGGGGCGAGGCCTGTATTTATCCCGGAAAAAGCCCTAAGTGCTGCAGAGATCGATGCCTATGCACGACGACTGCGCATTCCTCATTTTAGAGGTGTGTACATGATAGACAACTTACCTTCACGTCCTCGACATGTAGAAAGGATTATCGTAAATTTGGATATCTCGCGTAACCCGGGAACACACTGGGTTGCGATACGCAAGGATGGAGATGTTGCATTCTACTTTGATAGCTTCGGTAATCTAAGACCACCGAAACAGATTGAGTCCTACCTCGAGGGTGTTAAACTCATGTACAACACCAAGAGGTTTCAGAATTTTGGATCTGTGATTTGCGGTCATCTGTGCCTGCAGTTTCTCTTATAAAACGGATTTACCGACTTGAATGTTTGATCAAAATGAGTTACACAATCACCGTGAGCGGTTCGAATGCCAGCTTCTCTAGCTTTCTCAACCCGCCTCTTCATCTGGATCCGAATGGACTTTACGAAATAGCTCTATTGAATTTCGAAACCTTTTATTCCATTCCTAATGTGGATGAGAGCAACAACTTATTCCATTTCGCTCGTAATGACAAGAACGAGAGTATCGAGATTCCTCCTGGAACTTACGAATTAGATGATATCGCGCATTTTCTCAAGGGAGCCCTCGACGTCGAAGACGGGTTTATCTTACGTGCTAATAATAATACCATGAAGTCTGAGATACAATGTCCATATACTATCGACTTTACTCAAGACAGATCAATTGGTTCTCTTCTCGGATTCAAAGCGCAGCGTTTGATTCGACCGAACGTGATGACTGAGTCTGATGATTTGGTGAACATCTTCAAAGTTAGCATCATACGCATCGAGTGCAGCCTAGCCACGGGATCCTTCATTGACGGTAAACACGGTCATTCTCTGTACGAGTTTTTCCCGTCGGTTCCTCCCGGTTACCACATTTCGCAAGAACCATCTAGCCCTATATATCTACCAATCATCGATACGAATCTCATTGATCATCTCGACATTAGAGTGGTAGATCAGAACGGTGACGTGCTCGACTTCAGGAACGAAACCATAACCGTACGATTACACATACGTCGCAATGGGAATAAATTTTAAGCATCGTTCCTATATTAAGAAGCCTCTTTCGAGATTGGGCTATACTCGCTCATTGACAGGGCGTCCGATCACGTCGTCTAATCGAAGGTTCCTCGAGGCTTTGGGATTCAAAGTGCTATAATGGATGTCCTCGATGTAACAGGAGTACCGACCTTTGATGATAAGATTAGTAAAGAGGAGGAGCACGTCTTCCTGCCATACAATACATCGGCTCTTGACGCGAACGATGAAATTAGAATACCGTGTCAAGCGGAAGATTTGTACACTCTTCCTAGTAGAAGTTATCTCTACATAGAGGGCTCTCTCACCAAAACAAGTGGCGGACCCTCCTCCTCAAAGCTGACCAACAATGCCATGGCATTTCTGTTTGACGAAATTCGTCTAGATATGAACGGCATTACTATAGACAGAACCAGGAATCCGGGCATTTCTTCAACGATGCGCAACTATGCATCTCTGAATGCACTGGAATCCGATCGAATGCAGAATGCCGGATGGACCTATCCGGGAGTTGACGTCGACATCGTGAATTCAAAGAATGGTGTCTTCAATGCTGTAGTTCCTCTTTCGATGCTGCTGGGCTTTGCAGACGATCACAAGGAAGTCATTCTCAATAGCAAATTTGAACTGGTTCTCATTAGATCTAAAGATTCTAATAATTGTATATCGGGCAACGAACCAGCTATTATTCAACTAACTAGACTCGAATGGAGGATGCCCGTTCTTCGACTTTCAGATGGAGAGCGAGTCGAAAAGCTTAAACTCGTCAAATCCGATAAGCCACTGCACGTAGCCTTTCGAACCTTGGACCTTCACACTCAACCTGCGGTACCGCAAACTAAGGCCTTCACCTGGAACATTGCAACTACAACGAAACTTGAGAAACCTCGCTTCGTCATAGTGGGTGCACAAACCGACAGACTGAATAAGCTTAGTAAGGATTGCTCACTCTTTGATCACTGCAACATCACCAATCTGAAGCTTTATCTCAACAGCGAGTGTTATCCTTATCACGATATGAACTTGGATTTTGGAAACTCTAAATTTGCATCTCTGTATGATCAGTATTCGAAATTTCAATCATCCTATTATGGAAAAGAAAATTACCCACTTTTGAAGAGAAGTGACTTTCTGAATTATGCACCGCTCTTTGTCATCGACTGCTCGCATCAGCCTGAGGAGACCGTGACCGGGGCCATGAATGTGAGACTGGAAGTTCAAGCCTCGTCTAACTTTCCTGCACATACATCATTATATTGCCTGATTATTCATGATAAATTGTTCACCTATAAACCACTAACGCATGTTGTTCAATCTATCATATAAGGATGTAATTTTGTGGAAATAAAAAAGAAAACGAAACTCAAATTTATGTTATCTTTTTATTGATTTTAACATACATTTCCTTAACCTTTTCCCTGTCACTCCTACTTTTTGCATCGTATGAACACATTGATTTATATGTCATGTAATTGAAATAAGTTTCTTTCAATATATGGGATTAGTCTCTTAAGTCCTCTTATGGCAATGCTATTTAGATTTATGCTGTTTAAGTTTAAGCACGTATTCACAAACGTTACTTCATTCACTTTATTCATGCACAGTAATATATTGTACGCATATATTATATTCTCACTGTATGACACTTTTGGATGCTTACCATCTTTCAAGTAAGTTTCCAACGCATCCATATTTTGCTTTATTATTAGCCAGTCTTTCTTTGTGATGTATACAAAAGTTTCATCTGTAGCTCTGATATAGAGGGATGGGAGTTCATGGTATAAACCTATGTTCACACGGTGCCCGGAGTTGATGGGGATGTCGTCTACCATGAACACACTATTCGCCATCACTCTTTGTCACCTCTTCAGGAGCGGGGGCCATGGGTTCGAACATCATTATTATAAAGCTGTCCTTGTCGAAGATCCTCTTCTTCTTGAGCACCCTCGGCTTACAGCTCTTCTTCTCTGCTTTCTTGTCGGACCTGCGAACATGCACGGCTATGAGGATACGAATTATTACACGCTTTTATATTAAGTGTGACGTTTTCTTTTTACTCACTTTTCTTTATCTAGTTCTTTGGATGGGCCGGCTTGTTTCTCGTCACGGATTGGAGGTGTTATGTCTTCACCTTCCAAGCTTCTGTAATTACACAATGAGAGAAATCTTTTTTACCCGTACACAAAACACTATAGCTCACTAATTTCCAGTGCTTTTTCTTTCCACTTACCTGAGATATACCTTGCACTGCATCCCACACTTGCCGTATGAAGTGACTTTGTCATGATGTGCAGGATTCTTGCAGACGGTTTGATGAGTCTTTCCATCACACATTTCCTCGTGATGATCCATCCAGTGTTGCTGCATGCTCTCGTAATCTTGCAGATGTTCCCAGAAGTTGATATCGCTCTCCACTCTACTTGTTTCGCTGCTCATCTTGCTGCGTGTTAGATGACAACTGACAGATGGAAGTGATCGATCGCGCACCCTCCCTGCAGTACATTGGTGCACTGCTACGGATTCATCTGCTCACGGAATCGGTTTGCATTCCTTATTGCGTCGTGTAGGAGGGGAGGATCCATAGAGTGTTTGATTCCTACGGCTCCCGATAATAAAATCAATACTTACTGATTTAAATAACTACACTCGACGCGTTCCTTTTTGCAAATGTCGACAAAGGTGAAGGCGATTGACAATTCAGTCTTACAGCATTCACATATAAATAACATGCATCACCCCTATTGCAGGAGTGCCGGGGGGGACGGAGCGGTGTGTGTGTGTGTGTGTGTGTGTGTGTGTGTGTGTGTGTGTGTGTGAATACTGAAATCCATTCACATTTTTTTTTCAGTAATTACATTCATCAGTTAATTACATTTCACATACATACAACAAAATGACACGATTGCCCTTGCAGGCTTGGGAGAGATGCGTCGTCGTCGTCGTCGTCGTCGTCGTCGTCAAGCTCCTGGAGGGGGAGGGGGTGGCACACGAACGCCAGCACATCAATATATATATATTTTTTTTAAACACACATTTCTACTCGACTTTCAAGGCTCGGATTTCATTAACACGTGACACACGTGTTACTACACAACCAACCCTTCGATATTTTAACATGGGGATTCTAACACAACCAACACACAACCTCTTCGATATTTGGACAGGCGGATTTCGCGTCGAGTTTTAACAAGGGGGTTTCAAAAACAGCTAACGTAGGTGTTTTTAAATCCCCACAAATCAACTACTGAAGTACGTGAAGAGAGCAACGGATATGTGAGAAGGACAGATAAAGAAGCATTTTCCGCTCAGTGTGTCGATCAAAGAGTAAAGCACCCAACATCAACAATGGTCCGGAGCTGTATGTCTATCCATGAACCTGGAAGATTATACATTGTTGTGGGATCTATGGAGCATAAATAGTATAAAAGTGAATTAGAAACAAGAGTATTTTCGCAAAGTAAAGAATGATTTCCAAATGGTGATTTTGTGTTCATGCATGACAGTGCTGCCTGCCATAGAGTAAAATCTGTAACCCAGTTCCTCAAAGAAAACAATGTAGAAGTACTACCATGGCCGGGGAATAGCCCTGATTTAAATCCAATAGAGAACCTGTGGAGTATTTTTAAACAGACACTGCAAAAAAATTGAAAATAACTGATAAGCATTTGGCACAGAGATGAAGAAATAAAGGAAAAGTGCTCCACCCATGTATAGAGCATGGCTAAACGCATCAAAATGATAACAAAGGCTAAAGGAATACATACAAAGTACTAAGATTTTTTAATATAATTCAGTTAAATAAACAGAAAATAAACTGTATTTGTTAAACATTTCACCATTGAGTCTAATAATTTGCACACGTCTGTATAATGAAGGACATTTTTGGAAGGTAGAGAAGTTGTTAAGAGTATGCTTTAACACAATTTAATATTTTGTAAGGCAACCTCAAACGACTCTGACAGATAAACTAAGTTCGCAACTATAATATTTAAAAATGGCATCTCGTTAACGATATAACAGTAAATGTTTTGTCATAAATTAACGTTATAAGATAGTTATTTCACATGAATACTGATATATCTACACTTTTGGATTAATAATTCTTATATATTATTTGTATATTTCCAGTTACTATTGAGAAAGAGCATGACTCAATTATAATTGAGAAATTTTGAGAAATTTAAAAACAAAGAAAAATTTTTCCATGTGATATATAGTTTGGAGTGAGAGCATTTTACAGGAATTCTTAACGTGGCAAGCTTACATAATCTTAAATCGTGTTCTTGCAAAGCAAATTTTGTTTTGAACTGCATATTCTCAGAGAGGCAAGAAGGCTGAACCCCGCCCCTCAAGACGCACAAGTTCACGTGAATTCCTTATTTCTGAATAAGAAAAATTAAACACTCAAAAAGTCCTTCGGTGGAATAATATATTTTCTGACTATAATATACATACGCAATATTTTAATAAAGCTATTATTTAGGATATAAAGTAACAGTAATTTCTGTCACATACATATTTGTATTTTAGATCTAGGTGCACGGTTTGTAAACCTGGAAAGGGCACATGTAAACTGTCGGAGCCTAAAATCAGTGACGGGACTGTGTCGTTTCATACTTAAATTATTTACAGGAGTGCAAGTTCATTGACAACAGTGACGCTTTGTATCGGACAGCATTGATTATTCCTCTTACTCCAATTGGGGCAATATGGCTCTAGCAATGCCCCTAAAACTTTAAAACAGATTACTGATAGCTTCCAAATAAAAATTCCCCACACAAATTTAAGCTTAGGCACCAAACAATCGCTATGGACATAAATTATAAATATTTAGTTGAGAAAATACAACAATTTTGATTCCGTGAGGTATACGGATTGTATTTGTTAAAATATATAAATTAATGTAAATTACTTATGGATATAGCATATTTCTTGTTTCATACCTTTGCAGTTGTATCTGAAGCATAAGAGAAACAAACTAGGCTCTAGTTTTGCAGTTTTAGCAATGCGTCTTTAAGGATACGAAAAAAACAGCTTTGATTACTATTAAAATTTTTCCTTAAAACTAAAAAGCATAGTAAAGCATAGACATTAAGGACATATAATTAATATAAATTAACAATATTAAAAAGCACTGAATATGGATGGCTTCTTCTCAGTCCGTTTCCAGCTAGCCTTTTTCTGCTCGTTTTGGAGTAGGCAGTGGTGTTCACTCTGGCCTTCCTTGAAGGATCCAACTCCTCTCCACGTTTTTTTTTTTTTTTTTTTTTTTTTTTTTTTTTTTTTTTTTTTGCGGTTTGACTGTCCTACACCTTATAAACTTTTCTTCCCGTTTCACTGTATTTTCATATTGAAATTTGTTTAATTTTGTTATTTTTTTCGTGTCGCAATTGTTATGTTATCCGTGTTTTTGCGCTGCCTGTTCTTTTGTGTGGTTTAATAGTTGGCATCTCAGTACCGTCCCGAGGTTGGCCAGTGAGTTTAGCTGCCTTCTACCTGACTGTGGTTGACAATATGAGCTTGACGGGCTTGTTTCTAAACAGCAAAACTTTGAACGTCAATGTGAAAGTATATCATCCTGCCATACACCGCCGAAACTCCTGCCAACACTTCTACCGTGAAAGAGACCACCAGTTAGAGATAATGTGAAATGATAATGGATATAAAATGGAGAGACAGGAAACTCGGGGAATGCAATTAACCTTCCCAGCATTCACCTAATGACCCGGGAAACCACCTGAAAAACCCATGGGTCATGGGAATCGAACCCGGGCCTCCCGAATACGGGCCACAGGCGAAACCGCTTGAGCCATCCCGCTCGGTTTTCAGGTAATTTACATATTTTTCAATTACATATAGGTTTCAGGTTAGCTGTGTTCTAGAATACATGAATTATACACTGTTTACAAAGACAAAAGGTGCCTTTTCCTTTTGCAGTTTGACGTAAAAGTCATGGGTATGGCAAATTATGTATAATAAAGGATATATTGATGTGAAACTGTCTGTTTGAAAATATCAAGTCAAATGAATTGAAAATTAAGTATTTACGCTTTGTGTACATTGTCCCTTTGTAACATCATCAAGCTCACCTTGTCGCAAAACCGACTTTATTTAACTGTATCTTAAGCAAATTTACTTTTAGGGAATACATTGTAATGCACATTCATGTTAAATCTTCAATCAAGATTAAAAAATAGACCAATGGTGATTTTATATTATTGGACACTAAACTATACCATAAATATTTCATATTTCTGTTAAGAATTCTACAGTATATTATTTTAGACACCAAAATAGGTATGGAAATTCATATATTAATCTATCATGTAAATTTTTTCTAGGTAAACGAAATATCCAACCAAGGTAAATGCCCATTTAATATATAGTATCGCGGCAACGGGCGACGGAGAGTGTTTCACGGTAATAAAGAGCTTGCATAAGCAGTTAACGGTAGCGCGGCTTGTGTACACATAGAACCGGCAAATAAAGATAGCTCAGATAAAGGACTTGCCGGCACAGATACGATTTCACGTTTGGAAGGTTCTAGTGATATCTTGATTGACAGAGAAAAGTGGTTTTCTTCTTTGTACGAGAAACTTTTCGTATTTATGAATGAGTTATGTAAGAGATTGTGTCACGCCAGCAGAGAGTTGTTGTAAAGACATGTAACAAGAGTGTTGTCAACAGTGGAAGTTGAGTAAGCTGTCTCTTATTGCCATCGACCTTGGTGTTGTAGATTGTGATATGTGGTGTAATTCTGCTGCTACGCAGTGTATTTCTAGGCAAATAGAGAACATTTAGAATTTCGGCAAATTCGACTTTTAATTCTACGAACCCAGAAAGTCACAATAGTGAAACATTTCGATACGTGAACAGTAAAGTAGCATATCCTGTGTTGGCTGAACTCATAGTTTTGCCTACCCTTATCTTACCTTTCCTTACGTTACCTGCCCTTACTGACCATGACAACAATAAATAAATTAGCTTACACCACGTGTTACTCATTGTTCTAACTTCTCTGCCTAGAAATGACATGTAGGCATTTCTATGGTAAATATCTACTGTAACAGTAGTGTTAGGTTATGTTTGCAGGAAGTATGAAAAGTTTATACGTTTATAAAAAAAATAATTATTTAAATCTATTTCGTAATTTAAACCAAAAAAAATATATATGAAATTTTGTTATTGGCCGTAGTAATAATTGTATGACGTAATATTGTGACGTGGCATCAAATCGGCCAATCACAAAATTAAGAGAGGAGTAGCGATAGTTACGAAAAATCAATAATCTTGTTGGAGATGTTTTGTAATGGTGAGTGTGATGAATATTGGTGCAATTTCAAGAACATTTAAGTAATAGTTTGAATCTGTTTAAATATAACAAGGTAAGAATTTATCGATATGTTGGAAGTGACTGGGATAGGAAGTTCAAGTAAAATGTAATCTAAATAATACAATTAAATAGTTACAAAATTTGACTTCTCCGAAACCTTATTCCGAATCACGCCTTGAAACCAAGATTCTCATGACTTATTTAATCAAGCACAATCATCAAGCAAAAAATCAAAATACAACAAATTTGTTATTTCTGGCTTCTCGACGTGGATCTTCGAAAAGTCAACGTGCATCCCATGTCAAACATAGAAATCCCGCACCAAATTGCGCCCGAACGTGTTGCTGATTAAGATGGAGATAAATATAACTACGAACATAGAAATCCTGTCTCACTACCCTTCTGGCCATTTGTAATTTTATTTTTTCCGGCGTTCCCTTTTTAAATTGTTTAGATACTTTTGCTATGAGACATAAGCCACAGGTCCGTTACTTGTTTTGATTTTGTGATAGCTATTTTAAAGTATATTTTAAGAGAAATGTTCTATTATGTTAATATTTTGATTACTCTATTCTGATTCAAATAATTCAATGCTGCTATTATAGTCTGAAGTAATGAGTTACGGTGAATTCTGATTCCTGACTTCATAAACGGCACTTAATTAGATAGGCATTCTGCTATGACTTCGTCAGTATAAAGTGGACAAATATCTATAAATGTATATATACATATTATAATATACACTAATAACCTATTATTGACCTGCGAATCTATTGACCTCTTTAATATGTCAAATGACTTTAAAGCTACATTATGAAACAACAATGTCAAAATAAATAAATCCTCTATCTTGTGTTTCAAAATATACTTATAAATTAATTAGCATTGGTAAACAGTGCAGTTACCGATGTTTTTGATCTTTTCCTCTGATTGACGTGGAAAAACCTCTCGCATACGAAAATGCGAAAATTATGCGTACATCGCTCCTCACAGTGCAACCCTCCTTAAAAATTTAATTTCTGCTGCTTGTTTCACTTCGCTTTCGATTATTCAGGCCCAATCGATAGGATCCGAACTATATACATATACACTGGTTAGAATATTCCTCCTTTATTCTGTTTTCAAAGCCCTATCTACTCTGCTGCACACTCACTTAAAATCAGCACTTTTTTCTGAATGTTATTGTGTTCACATAAGTTGTGTTGCATCCTATATATTTAAAAACAGAAACACTTTTATGATTGTATGTAATTTAATTGTATGTAATTCTACTTTTTGTGCTTTAATGCCAGTATATTTTAAAAACCTACATTTCTGACATGTATGTGAAGTTACTCTAATTCCTAATATCACATATTTTGCGGGTAAAGGTGGTGTCATTATTTTCTAGCGTTTTAAAATGTTAACTTGCCTTTTAGAAAACGAAGATATAATATGAGAAATATATATTAGGTTGCCCAACTGCCCTGGCTTTCGTTTAAACTGATACACCGTCGTGCCTAAAACAGTTGCAGAACGCTTCGGGTCAATTTCAGTTAAGCACACGACAGTAGTGTGAGCGAACTAGTTTAGCTGTTTGCCACACGAGGTAGCTCCCAGAAATGAATTAGCGAATGCAGTCCATGATAATGAACAAGACCAAAAAGGTCTTGAAATTTTTTCCATTTACGTTAGTCATTATTTTCGACAGAATAAACCCACTTCTTAGAGTTGCAGTAAATTTTTATTTGACTGGATCGCATCTACCTATAGACATTCGTACTTCCTCTACTGGGTACTTACAATTCGATTCCTAATCCTTGTTTCACATAAGCTTGCCCCGTATCTCTTAACTGTCACGTGAGCTTATCACCTTTCATTGGCTGCTATTGCAGTATAGACTGTTGTGCTGTAAAATTAGTTCGTTATTTAACATGGTGATATATTTTTATATGTTGGAAGAGAATTGTCAAATTTATATTTTCGTAAATGTTTTAATTAAGTATATTACGCAACAGAGTTGATTTATCTGCAATGCATGTTAATTCTTAAACGAAGTAAAGAGGAGGTTCCTTTGCTCTCAAGCAAATGGCACACTAGTACGTGATTTAGCGGTAGTGATTACATATTTGTTTACGTGACATTTATACTGACCTTGTTTTGAACTGGATGTGTGTTGTGCCGAGAGCGAGAGCTAAATTATCTTATCGTGGGCGTGTACTTATTATATGTAGCTATAATGGTAGAGTGTAATCCAGTTTTTCGCAGAAACATCGCAAGGGAAAACCTTTACAAAGTGGCGAATAAAGAATTGTGTTGCATGTGTTTAATCCACTCACAGAGAAGAATCCGTCTTTGTCAGAGAGAGAAGTCGAACAGCTGTGCCCTGAACTTACAGGTGTGTTAGATACGTAGGAACATCGCGACATAAAATTGAAACAACAGGAAAACTTACCACTCCAGGGGCGATATTGCTGTGTGGCGAAGATGTTACTTAAGGACAATCAGATTGTACCGAGACACAAATCGCAAAATATACTACCTTGACGAGACTTGGGTGAATGAAGGACACACGACAAGTATGGCGTGACACGACTTTTAACTGAGAGCCAAGAATTTTTGCAAGGTATGTGTGCTGGTTTAAAAAAATCCCAGTGGAAAAGGCTGAAGGCCTTTCATTATAAACTTGTTTCAGTTTCATTGCTCATTCATTCAGTTTCAACATGCTCAGTTTCATTATAAACTTCATTATTTTTGCATGCCTTCATATTTTTATTTCTATGATTTTATCTATATTCCTGGAAATTATTATGACGTTTACTGCAGTTCTAAATGTGACGGGAAGGCACCGTTTATGTCCTATGGCGCGAAAGCATTAGCCAATTAGGATGAGGGGGAAGGTAGTTGCACGCGGAGTGATACATGTCAGCGGGGTAAGTTTATATGAAACAGAGATTAGCTCTTATTTAAAATGAATGAGTGCAGTAGCTTTATCTAGTTTTTTGTTTTTTGTTTTCACTTAATCACTGCACCGATTTAATATAGTTTAATTTGTTCTGTTACTTCATTTACCCTCGCAAAGTAGCGGAGTCAACCACATGGCTTCTCTAATCTCTCGCAGTAACATCACAAATGCATTTGTAAAACGACTACTGATGTCGCACCATAGTATGTATTCGCCAACTCAATTATTCACACACTTATCGCCGACATTCGCCTGTATAGCTTGTTGGATATTCTTATTATAATCGCGATTTGGTGAATATATTACGGGATATTCAGAATTGCTCTTGTGTTTACACTGGGAAGAGCGCCTAGTTATTCCTCTGGATCACTTACAAATGGTAGCTTGGCACGTAGCTACATCATTATACGCGTCAACTTTGCAATTACATATTGTATACGTGATTAAAACTCTTATGACATTACTATGATTTGCATAAGTCAGGCTTTCGAAACAGGAGAAAGCCCCATCTAATTACTTTATCAATAGTGATAACCAAAGCTTAATAAAGGTGGTTCGTAGTAGTTTACAGCGGTCTATAGTAGTGTTAACATTTTGATATTGCTTTCCTAGCTTTGGTGATCGAGGTTTCAACGTCATATTCGGAGTAGCCATTTTGACGGAAAGTGAGTCTCAAGTGCTGTAATTCTTGTTTTAAGTGGCTGGGTTCAGAGATAGGCAAAGCTCTGTGGGCAAGTGTATTGAGAACTCCCAGTCGTTGAGACTTATGATGGAAACTACGAGCATTCAGATAGAGATCGTTGTATGTAGGCTTGCGATATACAGCATGCCCCAGTGTACCATTGCTGTTTTTTGAAACAAGAATGTCCAGGAATGGAAGAGTTCCAGCCTTCTCCACTTCCATGGCAAACTGCATTTGTAGTCGATGGCTGTTGAGATGCGCAAGAAAGCTAGGCAAAGTGTCTAAGCCTCGATCACCAAGCTAGGAAATGGAAACCTGTAATACAGCAAGCGTCAAATAAGCCTACTGTTACAGCCTGCAACCCATTTACCGGCAATCTGTCCGTCAGAATCAGCAGAATTCTCGCCAAATACAACATTAGGTACATGCAAAAGCCACCTCCGAAGATTAGACATCTGTTGAGACCAGAGAAAAACAAGCAGGACATCCTAATTCCGGGAGTGTACCGCATTCCCGGTGAATGTGGGACAACTTATATATGAAAAACCCGAAGGACCATCGCTATTAGAATAATCGAACATGAACGGAGCATTCATTTAATGCAACCTGAGAAGTCTGACTGGCAGAGTATTGTTTTGATAACGACCATAGAGCCAATTTTCGGGAGACGACTATCTTGGCAAAATGCAACAGTTACTGGGAGCGGAGAATTAAGGAGGCTTTGGCGATTTCCTCTGAAAGGAGCACGCTTAATCGTGATGCAGGATATCAGTTCAGCTCCTCTTGGAAACCGGCCTTAAAATGGAAGTCCATCGAATTAAGAAGCAAAGATCAATACAGCTTGATAATCAAGTTAAGTAGTTACGTTTCTTTGACACAATTTTCTATACTCATGCCATCTCCTGACCTGGCATTTAGTTTACTGACAACAGTCTTTCGTTCAGTAATGCGAATTTTGATGGTGTTTTGTCTTTGTTTATAGTTGTGTTATATTCAGTATTTCAATTTGTGGTTATAACATTTTATAAATATCCTGATGATGGGAGAAATGTTTACTTCCGAAACTTTGATATCTAATAAACTTTTCACGTGGCTGGCTGCCCGAGAAAAAAGTGAACATAAATGGGGGTCAGTATTCCACTTGCAACTGCCCCAGAGTTCTGATAATATATTTTAAAACATTCACTGTTATTCGCATTTCCCACCCCCTGCATATGTGGAGGTGCCACGACCTTTTATACAAGTTGCATCTTGCTCATATCTAGTCTTATATAATACCCATCTAGAAAAGTAGAAATGCCTATACATGGCACCGAGACAAACACACGCCAAACTCTTTCTCTAACTGCTTTGTTATGAGATTCAACATATAAGTTCGAACATTGGAATTGGG
This sequence comes from Mantis religiosa, assembly GCA_030765055.1. Taxonomy (NCBI): domain Eukaryota; kingdom Metazoa; phylum Arthropoda; class Insecta; order Mantodea; family Mantidae; genus Mantis; species Mantis religiosa. The sequence goes on from CM060953.1 coordinate 51,933,406, forward strand.
ATATAAAGGTTACCAATTGTTATACATTTAAGAAATATAACAATTAGACATTCCATACCTTCCCATTTCACAGTATAATTAATAATACAATATATGAACCAGCAGATACACAGATAAAAAGGAAAACACTAAATAATACTTTGGAGCTTATTATCTGATAAATGTATCTAAAGCAGACGTTTATTTTGGAATATGTTATCTAAAATTTATGTGTTGTGTTTTAGCTTATATCAGAATATAATTATTAGGACTGGTGATTTTTTATAAATTTAGCACTTTGATTTGTAAATTTAACAATACGTAAGCCGTTTATGTATGAAACTCAGAACTTCATGAATTTTGGGGTAAAGCAATAAACACATATATGTTGCGATATCTGAAGAATATCCCCAATTATATACACACATGTATTAGATTATTGCGTTTTCAAAATTCATTATAGAGCGGTTTACAGGCAATATTAGCAAAGCTTTTTTTCTGTTTTTCTGTTTTTTTTTTTTTTTTTTTTTTTTTTTTTTTTTTTTTTTTTTTTTTTTTTTTTTTTTTGTATTTTGCACTTTGTTGCATTTACGAAAATCACCATTATTATTTTTGTATGCAATTGAGAAATGACCTTTACTTTACTATAAGGTTTGTTCAGCGTATCTCGTTCCTAATAGGTACGGGGTATAGACCATATATTTCGCCGGTCCGCTACACAGTTGTAAGAGACCGCAAATGCTCCACAATACGTAACGCTGGAGGTAATATTTTATTGGAGTTTTAAGTAGTTACTCCGGATTGCAGGAATCTCACTGAAACTTTTTCCCTCAGTTTGTTTAAAATTATGACCGGTTCCTCCATCCGTGCGTTCGTCTTTTAAAACCCCTTCTCTTCCATTAGGTCGTGAATAAAAAACACAATTTAAACTTTGAAGGGTATGGCTAATGCATTCATTATAAAAACACGATTATCGAAGTAACTTGCCAATTTGCATCTTGTTAAGGAAGCATTGCCTTATTGTTACAACGAAGTTGTTTTTCTAGAATAGGTGATGCGTGGCTGGAAAATAATCTGAGGAGTTTCTCCGGCAGAAACTTCCTGAGTAGGCTCCTTCCACTTGCTGCCATGTTTAGAGCCTGCTTTACTTTGCATAATAAATTAAACGAAGGATTAGAGCAAACAACAGAGCTGTATAAATTAATTATACTTAAGCATCGGCTAAAATGTTGGCAAATGTATATTCATTTTTAAACAGTCAGATGAAAAACCTGTAAAGTTTTAGTAGGCTATGTAAGGTAGACATAGCAGATTTAATGTACCCAAAAGTAATTAACCAGCATATCAATTACATTTCTGAATCTCTACCTATACTAACACCTTAGTGAGGAAAAATTATTTACAGTCAATCGTTTTATTAACAAAATTACTCAAATATTTATACATAGACATTAAAACGAAATAAGACTGGCATGTACTTCCATAAACTTTCGACTAAATAAGCGTATATAAATTATGGCAGCTATTTTAAGACAAACATGAGGTACGTCCAGGAAGTAAGTTCTGTTTGGTAATAAAATTAAATTGTGTACAGACACAAAAATATTTATTACACAAAATTCTACAACTCTTAAACTACTTTTCCACATAACTACCGAAATTTTGCAGGCATTTGTCATAGCGAGGCACAATTTTTTTGCACCTTCTTCATATAAGTGTGTCGCCTGTATCTTCAACCAGTTTGAAACATTTTCTTTCAGCTCTTCGTATTGTCGAAGTGTTGACCGCCAAGGAAAGATTTGAGATACAAAAACAGATGAAACTCGCTAGGAGCGAGGTCAGGGCTGTAGGAGATTGGTCAAACACGTCCCAGCCAAATCCCTGTAGGATGTTTTTTGTCGCATTTGCAGTGTGTGGTCGTGCGGTGTCGTGAAGAAACAAAACACCTATTGACAACGCAAGTTTGCCGATAAATTTCAATCGGCTTCACTTTCCTAGCACTCAGAAAACGAATTACAGATCTTATTTCACAAGTGGCGGGATTTTCAATCAACACCGACATTGTAAACAAGCACAACAAAGCGTACGTGTCTGACAGCGATCTCACAATGGCGCACGTTTCTTCTTCTTGATACAGAGCGTCTACCGCGCATGTGTAGAACTGCGATCGCAGCGCTGTAACGGAGATAAATTGAAACACTACTTACTTTCTGGACGCCCCTTGTAGCATTCTGAAAATCTTATATAAACGAGAAAATAATTCTGAAGGAATAACCGTAAAAATAAATTTCAACATACTTGTCACCATCTATAAATAAAGATAGCACTTACTTTTTATATATTTGTATTGATCATCTAATTTGAAAAAGGAAGCAATAGAGTTACTCACGGTTTTAAAATATCACATGGTGGCAGGTGCGTCTCGGAGCGAATTGAATAAGTGCCTAGGAAAATTGACAAACCTAAATTCGCAAAATCAGCATCGCAAAAACAGATCTTCTTTTGGAATAGTGGTTTGGAATTTCGACGAGGCTTCCCTGTGAATATGAATCCAAAAGTTCCTTAAAATTATCTTTATTTAAAGAGTCTTTGCTTTCATTATGTCCACGAAATGTCATTTCTTGTCTACTTTCCTAATGGGATATTGCATTAAAAGCCTGTTAAGTTTAACGTTCTCATTGTATTTTACAATATATCTTGGTAAGCCTAGTAGCTCTGTACAAAACCTTCATCTTTCACTTACAAATATGTAGAACAGATGAAGCAAAGATAGTCATTGTTGGTCCAAAGGTTCTGCTGCAGGAAGTAATTCTTTGACCATATGCTGCTGCTTTCTATTCTGTGGGTAAGATTTTGGTATACACGTATATCAATTCGCAGGCAATGTAGGATACTAGTTTGGAAATGTGAAACTTCGACACTCTGCACAATTACTGATATATTTCGCTTCACAGTATCGAAACCGAATACAGATTTGTGGCATTTTTTCTCCTGGTGATTCGGTTGTTTACATTTGCCAATGTGAAAAGATGACTTCTTTTATGAAAGTGTCTGCTTCCTCTAATCACTCCTTGGTGATGCTACACGCTAAGCAGGTGAGTAAAAGAAGTTGCCTAACAAGAACGGCAAGAGAATGTAACAGATTTGTTCTTACTGTACAAGTGTTTCGGATTGTTCGGCTCCATTACGATGTCGGCTAGACCATGGAGCTCTAGTATCCGGCTAAGGAGTTCTCTAGGCTTTGATTCCACCTAAAGCTCTGGGTAGAAATGAGCCTTCACTTAGCGTTGTGAGTTAATTTTCCCCCTAGTTAAGTCTGCCACATTAACTCCCGTAATGATTATCTACATCTGTCGTAAGTGAGAGTGAGGAAGGAACACGTTTTGAGGTCCCCTGAATCTAATGAAAAGGTTGTTTGTGTTCCTGTTTCTGTGAGCCGTATACGTCGAAAAAATAGTTAATTACTAAGCTTTGTATTTCAAATTCAGCATGTTCCTTGAAAGCGACTTAAGAAAATTTCCAACCCAGTTGACATTGATTCTTTGCTTTAAAGAATATCAACCATATTTCTGAAAACAAAATTTGTTAATATTATCTTTTTGTAAAAGAATGTATGTTACATTTGTATTAGCAAGTTGTTACAAGCGTGAGAAGTACATGTTATGTCCATTTCAAGGTTTCTGAGAATAACCTATGAATTATTCTTTATCCTGAATGACTTATCTACATTACGCACAGGTGGCTATTTGTCAAAAGATAGACAAAATGTTATGAATTTTCACAACTTGTACAGTTTTGTTTAGAGTTTGAATCATCAAATTTGTATTTCCTCAATTATTTGTTAGCATTTTAAATAATTATAATGGGACACAGAAAATTTTTCTATTTCATTTTCACCCTTCTCGTAACCGAGTGGGATCACTCAGGAGTTTCGCCTGTGGCCCGCATTCGGGATGTCGGATTCGCTTCCCGTGACCGGCCCATGACCGTGACCAATGCGTTTTTTTTCAAGAGTTTTGCCGAGTCGAGAGGCGGATGCTGGGTAGATTAAATTACATCCTTTACTTAATTTTCATGATCATTTCATGTCATATCTCATCTGATGGTCTCTTTGAGGGTTAACTGCGCCCGGCGCCTCCGTGGGGCTTTCCATAGGGCAAGAACTAGAGACTAACAACCCCGCCCTATCTGGTCCTGTGGAATCAAGACGGGATGGAAGTGGTTACGCCACTTACGCGCGCCAACTCCTAAATAGGAAGGCTACCGATATGACCTCGGTGGGGCCGCCTGGTGATTTAGCACACCTTCTACTAGCTATGCTGGCTGGTACGCGGGAATATTAATGGCGTCCGGAGACGTACCCGATGTTCCACGGGTATCGGAAACTACTCCCCCACCGAATCCAACCCAATCCGAACAACTCCCAATCAGGGAGGAGCTCGTATTTTGGACCCGAGGTTCCTATAGTAACGTCAGAGGCACCAAGAGTGCTAGGGGTCCGCAGTGCCCGCAACACGGCAATTGAAGATTTCGGATCCCCTCCCCTACGAAGGGGCTCTTTGAGGGTAGAAGTGTAGGCGGGAGTTTCGGCGCTACGTGGTAGGATGATATGCTCCTGATAAACACCTCCTTCTAAGGTGGGACTATCCCAGGCCGGCCTAGTGGGCACAGTAGTTTGGGTACCGGTTGTACTGGCCAGCCTAGGAGTTTATTAATTTGTCAATGATAGGGACCTTGTCTCTGACAGTCGCGACTCCTTAGGGCATAGGTACAATAGATGAAGTCTGGTCATAATGCCGAATCCCCTACATAAGGTTCTATCCCTACCTTCCTCGTACTTGCATTCACCTAGGACACACAGGTGGGTGTACATAGAAATTACTGAGCTCTGTACTAAAGGAAATCAGATTGCATTCTCTGGAACATATAAAAACAAATCGCAGAGAAGTATTTGCTCTATACACTTTCAGCGTTTGCATATATTATTTTACTAGCAATTTTATTGCAATTCTTAGTGTGGGTGTAAATTGTTTAAAGCCAGTTCCTTAAAAATCCTAAACTTGCATATACCTTCTTAGATGGAGAACTGTCATTCGTGTTTTATCGTGTTAATGCAAAACCTTTGCATAATGAACGGCTCTAAAACCTTTTACTGTTCTTTTACTGTTCTACACGTCTTATATCAGAGGAAGACAGGCAGAGGTGGAGCGACGCCAGCTCCGTCAACTCTAACCACCAAATATGCTCCCGAACGAAAGGTATGTTAGCGTGTGACGTCACCGCACTGATTTCTGCGCGACAGGAAACGTATTGGTTATCAATAATATATACAACTTACATTCTGGGTGTTTTAATATTAATTCTGACTAATTAATTGCACAACTGGTCACAGTTTATAAACAATTACATTTTGGTCCTGTGCTATGAGAAAACATATGAAACTTCAACTGGTACTCCATCTTGAGGTCAGGCATGTTATAAAGTAAATAAAATAAAACATAAAGTATCTTTTCTGCAAATTAGAGGAGACTCACTCAGAACAGAATTAGGTGGACTTTTCCAACACTTCCTGTTTCGTTTTTCTTTAACTAGTGTATCAATGTCAGGACGTAATATCTGGGAAATTTGTAATCGAAGGCTGTATGTTAGATTTTGAGCCGACAAATTATTTCGGGGTTTGTACTTAGCCAATTTCATAACAAAAAAATTGTACGCAGACACATGTCGAGCCAAACATACACTGTGTCTGTGCGGTAAGTCAATACAACTTCGGAAATCTGGTTTGGAGGAAGTTCTTGTAAAAATCAGCTAACTCTTTTGTATGTATATTTTTCCTTCAATTAATCGTCACATTGTAAATTTAAGAGTTCCATTTGGTACGTGGCAGCTACATTGTCATCGAGTGTGCTACACCTGACTGAACCCTCAGATTCTTTAATCACAGCGCCATTTATATAGACGAATTGGTGCTACACGGCTCTTTTATGACGTCACACGTACTGCGGGTCTCACTCCTGGCTGAAATATGTCAAAAGTCTAGAAGCTGTCTTCCTCTGTCTGATATCTAAACAAAATTATATGTAATGAAGGTGTGTCTACATTTAAAGGTTTTAGAACGATATCATTTCCCTGAATTGTTTTTTAAAATGAGGAGGGACAAGAAAATAGAGTACAGCTGATTTTTTTATTTTCTTCACTAAGCGTTGCCACTTATTTCAGAGTTTCTATGAAATATAAATTGTAGATTTGCTACCCTTTTAATTTACTATTTATACAGAGTTGTTATTTTATGACGTTTATAAAGGATTTAATCATCACCGATATTGGCATTTCTGTTCTGCTACTCAAGTCAGACCTTCAGAAATGGCATATTTGTTCATGAATTTTATGATTTTTGTTTCAATAATGTGTTTGCAGACTATGGTTTCTCAAATTAACATTTAGTAACTGTCATTAGCCTATTCAATCCTTCAATTCTTTTTCCCCGAATATAGGAATTTTCTTCTTCTTCTTCTTCCTTCACGGGTTAGGCTTAAGCCTTTTCCGGTCTCAAATTTCCTGAAGCCATCTCTTTAGGGGACGTCCTATTGATCTTCGTCCTCTTGGTTTATAATAGAAGGCTTGTTTTGGTTTTCTTTCTCTTGGCATGTGATTAAGGTGTTCGACTCATTTGTTTCTATATGTTTGGATTTCTTCTAATAACGGTTGTACTTCTAATTCTTTTCTAATAATTTAATTCCTAATATGATCTTCTCTTGTACATCCTTTGATTGATCGTAAGAATCTCATTTCTGCAGCTTGTATTTTACTCTTCTCCTTTTCCCTTATTATCCATGCCTCACTTCCATAGTTTAGTATGGGATTGCCATCACTTTGTAGAATCTTATTTGAGTTCCTTTCCTTGCTTTATTCCTGAGGGTTCTCTTAATTGTTCCGCAAACTGATTGGAATTTTTGTATTTCATTTCTTACATCTTGATTTTCCGATTGATAGGTTATATCACAGCCAATGTATTGAAAGTGCGATACTTGTTCTATTATAGTTTCCTCTACTACAATTTTATTCCTTATTGTGTATTTTCCATGGAATGCCATTACTTCTGTTTTTGTCTTTGAGAGTGCCATATCATATTTTTTACAAATTTGGTTTAGTTCATATATTCCTTTCTGTAGTCTATCTTCCTTGCCAAATATTAAAACTATATCATCTGCAGATAGAAGAGCGTTTATTGCTCTTCCTTGTCCTAACTTAATCCCCTCATGCACTACTTTTTTCCATTCTATTATAATTTCATATATATTAAAAAGAACTGGAGATAGACTGCATCCTTTTGTCAATCCTTTGTTTTATTTCAAATTCATTTGTGATTTCTCCTTCCATTTCCATTACCAATTTCGTATTTCTGTATAAGCTTTGAATAACTTTAACTAAGTGTAGTGGGTATCCCTTTTTTGATATGATATCCCATAACAATAACCGGTTAACTTTGTCGAACGCTCTTTCTAGATTTATAAATGCTAGATGGGTTTCACGATTAAATTCTCTTCGTTTTTCTAATATTTGTTTTATTGTAAAGACATTATCTATGCATGCTTTGCCTGTTCTAAATCCATGTTGTTCTTCACTAATATGTGTTTAAGCTATTATTTACGCCCTAGTTGTTATAATTCGAGTATATATTTTATATATTGTATTTAAAAGGTGTATACCTCTATAATTTTTGCATTCATTTCTTTGCCATTTTTTAAAGATAGGTATAACTTTAGCTACTTCCCATTCTTTTGGAATCTTATTTATTCTCCAACATCTATTTAGTAAATGTAGTATGCGGAAATGTAATATTAATCCTCCATATTTATATACTTCTATGGGGATATTATCTATACCTGGCGAATTCTATTTTTCACAATTTATGGCTTCCTGCATTTCTTCAAATGTTATCATATCTACTGTTCTTTCTTCATACTCTTCGTCTAATACTTTTGCTATATTTTTATCATATAGCAATTCGTTATTATAGGATTCTTTATTGTAAATAACATTTCCTGCACCTGCGTGCTCCCTTTGGCAGAATTTTCTCATAGGAGAATATTATTGACATAAAAACGTCTGGCAGGGGGAAGCTTGGCTCTGTAATTAAGTCATCAACTTTGTAACTGCCACAAGATTATCGAGTATACTACATCAAAATAATGTTCAATGAACGTTGCTCACAGAGGGTAGATTGCGGGAATTAGAAAGGATAAAACATCCGTAGAACGGAAAAAGGATATCCGAAATACGTAAATGGCAAGCTATTGGCTTTCTGTTACATCCATAGGAATACAATTAGAAAGCCTTGTTTTCATGACTATTGAGTTTATGTAATCCGATCATGAATATTACAACTGATATTTCAGATTCCTATTTAATACTCATCACTAGAAAATCAAGGTTTCGTTAATTTACAATTTCAGCACGCTTCCCAGATGTACGTGTTGTATTTCTCAGATTCGTAAAATCACACCCTTTTGCAAAGTGGAAGAACCTTGAGTGCATATCAACCTCTCAGAGAACTCGTCTCATTTCGTTCTTATTAAGTTCCATTCAAAATGTTTATCTTAGGGTTGTATAATTTCTCTAAAATCTCCGTTCTACAGCGTACGTCTGTGCGTCTCTTCTTCGTCACGGTTTGGATTTCATCCAGTTCCGATTCCAATTTTCTGATGCCATATCCTGGTTTTCGAATCTTCGTTTTCCCTTGGTGGTTACACTTCAATGTCTTTGGTACTTAAATATTGATACTAATTAATTTATTTTACTAATTAATACTAATAATAAATTTTATTTTTACTTCCATATCTGACAATCACATTTACAAGCTTTTTGCAATTATAATCTAAGTACAAATTTGTCCGCTGCTTATATTACGGGCTGATAGTGGTGTCAGCTCCCTGGCCGTTTACCTCTATCCTAGTCCTTATACGACCTTGACCTAATGTTCTGATTTTGTCTTCTATTTCTCTACCTCTTACTTCCTTGCCCTTCTCAACCATTTCCCTTTGATTTTGTCATCAAATTTTCCTATCTCCCTTATTCTTTTCTCTCTTTTCAACAAAGCATTTTATTGTTACTATGTAAGCCCCTTTATTATCCCAGTTAGTATCCCATATTAATTTCCTCCAGTTTTCAATTTCTTTACACTACACAATATTCTACGCTTATTCTCTTTCCACATAGAATGCACTCCTTTGGTGAAACCCCTTTCAATATGGCTCCTGTCCTAAACCAAGCAAAAACCTCCCTCTCATATGTATCACATATGTCCCTTCCCCATTCTGTCTTTATTTTCAGGTATACATTAAGTGATGTCTAACTTATCAGATTTACCCAGGTCACTTGTCTGTCAATGTTCACTATACTATTCCTAATAATTCTCCAAAAGCCTTTTACATTTCTTTCTATCTCATGCTAGATATCACCCATTCCTATTTTGACCAGCGTTCTCTCTGGCTCTGCCCACCAGCTGTTCTTACATGTTGAATTCTTCTGTTGTAAACATATCTTCAATGTGTTGTCATTATCCTTTATATACAACTATATCAATATTTTAAACATCTTTATATAATTACCCCACTTCTGCAAGTTCTTTCAGGTTCCACTCTAGCTACTCCATTTGGCGTTGACTTATTCAAACCTAGTATGTCTTTACAGAACTGTTCATATGTGTGTTCAACATGATTTCTTATCTCATTTGCCCCCACAACTCCACACCATATGTCATTTTTCATTCTACTATTGCTTCATAGATTTTTAATGCCACTTTACTGACATATCTTCTAATTTATATTTACAGCTCCATACCCCAGACATCGCTATCTTCCCTTTCACACTTATCCTTCTTCCATGTGCTCCCCAGCCTCCATTGCAGCAGTCTCATCCCTAAATAGTCAGCTCCTTTACCACCTCCACTTTTTGATACCTTACCTATGTACTATCCAAACCTTGTTTCTAATCTTTCTTTATATAGGTCTATTGTACTTTTCAATTCTTTTACTTGAGGTTACTAATGCATTATTTTTGTCCTTTTCCTATATCTTCCCATAGACATATAAATCCCCACAGCTAATGCTTCCTTGTCCTTTTTGTCTTCTGTGCAAGTTTCTGTTTACTGTTACGCACTTACAAAGTTAAAGTACTGTATTTTTTTTGTAATATACGTCCTCCAACGTTAAGTCACATCGGGCGATGAATGGAATGGGTGAAATGATGCTCAAATAAGCCCAGGGTTCATAGAGTTTAGAGTTACCCAAAATTCGTCTTTCAGAATAAGGGAACACCCCGGAAAACCCTTATACAGGTAACTCGCACTGCCCGAGATTCGAACTCGAAACCTTTTGAACGTGCGGCAGACACGCTACCATCTACGCTACCGAGGCGGGCAACTAACTACAGTTTAAATATTTTTATTGTATTGTTAAAATTATTATTACTTCCATTTGTGTACATTTTAATATGTTATTTTATAATCAAGAAAAATACATATTAACGCTTGTTCCACATCAATAATGTACAATTAATGCACATAGGCGACAAAAAGGCATTGCTTTTGACTCCTCGATTGCTTTCTTACTTTAAAATAGTTTACTAGTTTGTTTAAGGTAAAGCTGTAGTACTATTTGTATATGGTCCTCGTTTTTTTTTTTTTTTCAGAAATATCTGAACTTCTTTAAAAATCATATTTCATACTCTTATATGTTTAAGCCATAACATAAACTGACAGAGGACATACTTGCTTTATTCTTGTTTAATAGGAATTAGTCTCTATTTGGTTAATTTTTGTCTTCCTTTATACGTGTTTTTATTACTGCATCACTGCAATTTCGCTTTTTGTACGAGGGTCGACTGTTAAGTCCGAGGCCTCGCATAGAGATGGCGCTTCTGGGCCAGTTTGACAAATAGAATCATATAGTTTAAGGTTAGAAGGTATGTACTTGGAGTTAAAATTATTTTTTTATATTTTATTATAATTTAATCCCTCAACATTCCAAATATGTAGTTAAAAGTATATTGGAGGAATATTTGTTATCTAATTTGCTAATTATATTAATGGGTGTTAAGTTTTTTCCACGTTCCTTTCGTAAGCTTTTAGAAAATCGATCAAAAACTCTGTAATATTGAAGATATTTCTGAACTAAACCTTGCTTTGTAAGGGATCTTTTAAGCTTCCTGTTTGTATCACAGTAACCGCAATTGTGCTAGTTTTTCTCTTGTCTTTAGAGGTGTATGTGAACAATTATTTGTTCTGAATAATACTTTATACTAGTTATTGGTGAATAACCAGTATATGGCTAGACCAAAAACAATTGGAAAGAGTAAGTTTACAAGCAATAGTTTTACTAAAAACAGAACAGTAAACATGGAAAGTTTAAATAGAATAGACAATGGAACAACATGTAATATTGAGGTTAGTATACCCAGTTCAAACAATGCATGTGCTAATCGTTGTAGTAATCATACACCGAAATTGGTGAGCTGCGAGTTCTGAAAGCAGATTAGATGGTTGAAGAACTGCCCAAGAAGGCAAGAAAAATGAAGAGGAACGTAAAAAGAATAGGTGAGAATACAGAGGGTCAAGACTATGCAGCAGGAATATTATGACTCCTGTAATAAGTCAAAATCAATACATGAGCACCATAATATCTGCTCCAAAGTATCACTGGTGACTACTATGCAACCGCATGTCTGTAAACAGCATTACCCAAAAATGAAAATTAGGTTCTGTATTTAAATTCATGTTTCGAGCATTCGATACAAGATTCAGAAGACATTCCTTTAGCTCAAGGTACACCTTACGTAGGAAATGCTACGAACGTTTTAATTTTCACAAAAGTTCCTCCAACAGCTTCGATTTAAGTAACATTAAGGTAATATAACATCATACGGAACCCATATTTGTCCTTTTTAATTCAAAGGAAGTGCATCTAAAATGAAAAACACGTCATTTGAATTACAGTATTTTTCAATTTCGTAAATATTATGAAACTTAAATGTTTGGTGAAGATAATTATTGCTATGTTAGTGTAATGAAGGTTTGCCAATATTACAGTTTGATTGGTGAAGTATTTAAAACTATGAAAGGGTAGAGCCAGAATGAAAAATTCAATGCCATAGCCGGGATTTGAACCACGGATCTTCTTGTTGGCACTCTAAACCTTGAGCTCCTATCGCCAACGTGCCGACAAGACATTAAAATCTGGAGCGGCTGGACGGCAACCAGAAGATCTGTGCTTCAAATCCCGGCTGTGGCATTGAATTTTTCATTCTGGCTCTGCCCTTTCATAGTGCGTCCCACACACGGCTAGTGTGAAAGAACAATTAATTTGTATTTTAAAACTTTAAACATCTTCAGTACTTAAAAATACTGAAAATGGTTTTTACAAACACCACAAATAAAATTGAAATTTGTATTGTTGTGCTATTTTCAGGAATGTTTCAGAGGTGACTCGGAATGATAAATACTGCGATTTTGGAAATTCCTAATTTTGAATTTTGTACAGTTTATCGAATTTGACATTTGCTTAGCCTTAAGAAGTGAGAATGAAATAAAAGGTGAATGCCCGAGAGATATTACAGTACAAAATAAATAAGTTTTTTAGTGTAGTTAAGAGGAACCTCTACGGATTTGTACGCCGAGAGAGCTAGCCACAAACTCGCAGTCTGTCGTATAACTTACTATGTGTACGTCCAAAACCTCGTGCATTCTAATTTTGAGCAGTTGTGCGCATTGTCCGTCTCTACTTCGTCCATCTAGTTGTATTCTTATCGCGGAGGGTGGCATGCCCGCTTGGTGCGGGGGGCGGAGCCAGTCCCAACCAACCGCGCTCCGCCGTTTCCTAGTGTAAACCCTGGCGCTTATTCCGTACTGCCTCACACGTTGTCGGATTACCGACTAGACCGGTCCGGTCGGATCCCGTTGCTATCATCACCGCGACGTGCGTCGTAATCTCACGGCGTCTCGAGAATACGATCCTACGTAAGTGTGTCAGTGAGCGCAACTAACACCAACTATACGCAGAACATGTAAAATTAACAACACTGATGCTCTCCTAAAATAACGGCAATTTTTAATAACTATGTCGTGACAGATAATTAGAAGTTTTCTCGCATTGACAGATAGTTTTCAGTCACTGATAATCCAGTGCATGTTTAGCCTTTATAGCCACAAAAAAGAAGCTTTGGTAGTGGAGAAATTTTAACGCACGTGTGTTTGTGTCTTTTTTTAGTTTCCTGTTCTGTGATTAGATTTAGGTGGGCTGTGTGTACCGTAAACAAACGGGATCCTAACTTCAAGTTATCCCCAGATGAATACGAACTTAATTGCGTAAAGAAGCAACAGAAGAAGTTCGGTGGAAAAGGAAATACACATTAAATTGCTGCTGGCAAACTTTACGACTGCAGAGCCCGTTATATTTTAACACCATTCTCCAACCCCCTAGGGCTGACTTCTAGCACCTGTGCGAAAGTTCTGCTCTTGTTTAATTGCAAAAGGGGTATACAAAAGGTCGTGTTTCTTAGACAACGAGAAAGTCTGCCATTAGCAAAGGAAGTGTATACAGTTTCCCCCCAAGTATAAAGGAACACCGAGAAGGGAGTGAAAAAGAGAAGAGAGAGGATAAGAACCTGGTTCTTTGTATTCCAGAATTTGTGACGTAGGAAAGTTAACAATATTCTAAGGCAGCCGGATACGTGCACGTTTCTTAGGAAGGAGAGAAAAAAAGTTTAAACATTTTAAATAATAGAAAAGAACGCGCGAACGATCCCTTGCTGCTTTCAAAAAATTGTGTGGTAGCGGCAGTTCTTTTCTTAACCCACCCCCATACCTGTCCTTATTCTTGCCAACCTTCTCGCTATTGCAGTTTTAATGTAAACAACATCGGTTCCTTGGCTCCGGGCCAGATATACCTACACGATTTTGTGAATGGAGCAAACACAATGCGAACCTGAAGAAGACGTGGCTGTAACAACATGCTGCTAACTCTGTGGGTCTCCGGAGTTTTCCTTCAACTCCTCTTCAGCACTTCCGGTGAGTACCCACCAAGAATATCCACCTAAAATATCTGTTGCTAGAGCAAAAACTTATGCATTGAAATACTGTGTAGACGTCAATGTCATAAATTATTCAAGGGAAAACACTTCACCCATGACGTAAAAATCTATCAGCAACTCCAAAAAGAAGGCAAATATATAATGGAATTTTAAACATACTACTTTTTCCCAGTGTTCAACGAAAATTTTGCCAGATACTTCCTTTAACACAAGCTTCAATAAAAATAATAAATATTCCTTACAGGTCGAGGGAGGCAACATTTTTACTCTCCAATAATCCTAACACTTCAAGGGAAAACACTTCACCCATGGCGTAAAAATCTATCAGCAACTCCAAAAAGAAGGCAAATATATATCCTTTGTGCAGATACCTGATGGAATTTTGAACATACTAATTTTTCCCATTGTTCAACGAAAATTCCGTTAGATATTCTCTTTAATACAAGCTACAATAAAAGTAATAAATACTCCTTACAGATCGAGGGAGGCAACAGTTTTACCCTCCAGTAAATTAATTCCTTAGTACACTTTATACAGTTCACCATAAACTGCTTTACGTTAAATTAATCCTTTATAAAAATTCTTAGTGGTAAAACATTTTTACGAAGTAAAGAAAAAAAAAATTGCTGGAAAAATTTTAAGCCTGCTTTGCTTTCCACACGGAAAACATAAAGTACCCCATAAATTTCTAATTTGGCCACAGTTGTGGTGTGTAAGTAGCATGCTTGCTTCAAAGAGAAGTTTGAATATTGGTTAAGGTAAGTTATCCGGATAAGGTTTAAGTGGCGGTTTCCGCTTACCCTGCATATCTGTACAACATATGGAAGTAGAAAAGTTCTCCCAAGTTTCTCGCCAGAACATCGAAAAGTTAAACAATTTAAGGACGAGAGAACGTTGAAAAATGAAGCAATACCGACTTTTTACGTCTACTAGAGATTAGAATATCCAAAGAGTTAACTATCTTACTATTGAATGTTAAATTAAAAGCTATTTTGGGGATGCGCAAATGTAATTGAATTTAATGTAAAAATGGGATTAATTAAATTGCTTGTCACTCCCTCGCCTTACTTATCCACACCGTAAAACACTTATTTGTCTTCCATATCAAATTAAAACTATTTCCTCGCCCAGATTTTCGTATATTAGATAACCAAATTTAAAAGTAGTGACAAAAGTACTTCTTGAATTATGCTTATGCGAAACCTTAAGCAGTCTTACAACAATTCTAATGGTACAAGCTTTTTACATACGTCATTGTATAGCACTTATGCAGCTTTTTCTAAGATTAACTTTAAGAACTTGTCAAAGAAAAATCTGGAATCAAGTGCAAAATTTCCATTCCCAAAAACAGGACCGCAAATATTTCCTTTGCAATTTTTGTCTGATTACGGATGAACGCCCGCGCTCACACTTAAGAACTATTCTAAGACACATTTTACATCCTACCATAACTTTATTTAAATGAATCCAGTGGAATGGATCTGTGGCAGCTTAATTTATGCATTTGAAGTAAGATAATGGAACTATTCATAGTTTTTCACTGTCACCAAAAAGAGAATTAAATATATTACTAATTTATATATCGCTCTTTGAGGAGAACTTAAAATATTAAATATAAAATTGAAGCATATGAGGAGAAATGAGAACAATGCATCAGGTAGGGTGATGAAAATTGTTACAGCCGTTGTAAACAAGCATAAGCCTGTAGGAAGAGAGCCGGTGCTGTGAAGCCGATGAGCATATTCCCTACATTTAGAAGTAGCGAAGAAAAAGAACCTCTTTAAGGCTGTATGTATAATTTTACGTATCCTCTTCACTTTAAGCGGAAGAAACATTATAACGTAACGGAAAATAAATAAGTAAAATGCAAAAGGAATACAAGACTATTCTGTATCCATCTTAACTTTCCACGAACTCCAGTTCCACTTCCCATATACAATATTATGACACCTTAAATAGGCAACATCCCACTTAGGTTAAAAAATAAATAAATGACAGAAAAATGTACCTTAGAAGTGTTTGGGTGCAAAAATACTATAGTGGAAGTGTCCTCCACCAGCATCTATAGATGTTTGTACTCGTCTCACCATATGCTCTGAAGTTTTACGGAGAGTATCTTCGCCAGTGCTACATATTTCGGTTCGAATGGATTCCTTGAAAACATCAATTGTCCGTGGTCTATTATTTTTACACTCCATTTTTAGATAAACCCACAAGAAAAAATCCGCCGACGTTAGGTCAGGGGATCTGGGGGGCTACATACCTTTTAAGATTATTCGATTATAAAATAAACTGGTTTCAAGTTTCATGGTGTCATTAGATGTATGGTACTTTTTCTATCTTGCTGGAAATAACCTTCTCTCAATTCGATATATTCTCCGTAAAACTTCAGAGAATATGGTGAGACGAGTGTAAACATGTATAGATGCTGGTGGAGGACACTTCAAATATTTTCTCTGAGATGTAAATAGTGTAATGTGATCTCCCAAATGTGTATTATATTCTCCCAAAGTTGCACGTGTGTCCTATTATTGTTTCAAAGGTTATGGCGTATTGAAATGGTTCGGTTTTACATGGATCGCACTGTATATAAGTAAATCGTTATTATATTAATGATTATTCAGTAAAAACATCCTAAAATTTTCTTAATCCCATATAGTTTTGGGCAATACTTCATTATTTTAGACGTCTTTATGCCAAGAAAATCACACTCCCCATCACAGATGCCCCCAATACTGCAAGTATATTATATTCATTGTTAAAAGACCTCTTCCCAGCAACAAGACAAGACAAGCAAAATTTGGTCAACAATAGAAAACCGGAAGTTTGTGTACTCTTTACCCAAGAGCTAAAATATGTGAAACAGTATCTAGCAGCTGAATGAAAGAAAATATATTTCTAATATAAAAAAGTTTTTGTGTGAAAAGTTGCTTTCTGAAGCCTATAACGTTCCAAACGCCGAATGACAGCTTACAATTTATTACACTTCGTGTAAGACGGATGAGAACTGTCCATCGTTTAAATTAATACGGTCTCATTAGATACAAGCTAAATGTGTCATAAAGTATTATCAATAAATATTAAAAGGTTCTGTGACGCAATGATTATTTAAGTTCCATTTAATTCAAAATATATTGCAAAATTTTATGTCTTAAATTTTAAAAGGGTAAGAAATGTTTATGATTCTTTGTTACAATATTTAATGCTTTAACATTTCATTTGATGAGATAAAGGTAACAATAAATGACTTTATAATTGTCAAGTGATTATTTAGCCTGTGAAATAGTGAATTGAAAATAAAATGACATTCAAAGTAGGACACAAAAATTCATTAGTGTATGTGGAACGTCTAAACTAACAAATTAAAAAGCAAGGAAAGATACTGTACTAAGATTTCATAGAACCTTCTATCCCGCTTATAAGGAATAAAGTGAACGTGAACGTGGGCCGATTAATGTGAACGTGGGATGCTAGGAAAAGAAGCTGAAGAAATACGATTTTCAATAGAGTGACGTTTAAAATAGAAATATTGCTTTCAAGATAATTTTTGCTTCAAAGTGAAATCCCAGAATTATTATTATTCTGAAGCTTTTTATCATTTAGTGCAGTCCTGAAAATATCTAGATAAATACATACGTGGTAAAAAATAGATTCGCCGAATTTATTTCAAAGAATCAATGTGAAAATATTATTTCTCCTACGTCAACTCTCTGTATATACACATAAAAATGAACTGACGTTTGTTAGTCTCACAAAAACTCGAGAACGGCTGAACCGATTTGCCTAATTTTGGTTTTGAAATATTAGTATAAGTCCAAGGAAGGTTTAAAGGGAAAGAAAAAAGGTATCTGAAGTGATAATGAACCGGGTTATTAACAAATTACAAAAGTATGCACGTAAACCTTTATGGAACACACACCTTCTTTTATTTTCGACCAACTCGGGTATAAATATATTTTATGGCCATTGTTAGCCTCAAAAACATTTAAGTATTTTGAGAATGTATTGTTTTGTTTTAGCTTATGCTAGTAAGATGAAAATATCCTCCTCTGCTCTTTGTAAACATTTGAGTTTTAAATAAGGAAGTCCCTTAACCTTTATGAAGATAAATCTGATGTGTGCACTCACATAACTTTCTATATTCTTCTGCAAGCTATTCTTGAAAACCGTATTCCTCTAACGAATTCATGTAAATAGTGGTTCAACGGGAATACGGGAATATGTAGAATAGAGTTCAAGTTCCAATAATTTAAGAGCTGGTCGCTATATCTGACATTGGTATTTTACTCTCCTTGCCTGGCAGTACACAAAAACCCGAATTATTTCATATTTGGGAAATGTATGCTGAACGGAAAATTCAGAACAATAGCAAACAATATCTCAAATTTTATCTCTCCAAGAATATCACACTTAACATAATTAACAAAATTACGAATTTTTTCAAAAAATATGCGGCATAATAAATAGAAGCCTAAAAACTAAAACGAGAAAACAAACACGAATGAAATTTTATAAAGTAATGGCTGTGCCTGCTTATCTTTTGTTTCTGAAACACGGACGTTAACAAAAGCAGACAAAACCAAGATACAGGCTGCCGAAATGAGATTTTTAAGAGCAGTAAAGAGATGTACTCTTTTAGATAAAATTCCAAATGAAATAAGTTCTTTAGAAGAAAAAACAAAAAATTATAGAAATGAATGGATAGAGCATATTGAGAGAATGCCGAGAGATAGGATCCAAAGAAGAGTTATAAACTCTAAACCTAGAGGAAAGAGACATCCGGGAAGACCACGAAAACGATGGTCAGACATATTTTAAGCCGGAACAGGCAGCATTATCTAGCCTTTGGAGTGAAGAAGAAGAAGAAGAAGAAGACATAAAGTGCGTTTTAACGAGATTACAATTTTCTACAGTAAGATTTTGTCTATGCCATAGGACAATTTAATACTTTTTAAAAGATAAAACAGTTGCATGTAAAAGGTAGTTTGAGGTAGAGAAATGTCATGCACTTAATCAAGTTTGGAATTTCATTTTTAAGCTATTCAGCTGCACACACACACACACACACACACACACACACACACACACACACACACACACACACACACAGAGAGAGAGAGAGAGAGAGAGAGAGAGAGAGAGAGAGAGAGAGAGAGAGAGAGAGAGAGAGAGAGAGAGAGAGAGAGAGAGAGAGACAAAAACCCATTGCGGAGAATTTTCTAAAAACAATGCATATGTTTGAGTGGAATGCAGCATCCTTTTTATTTCCTATGTACTGACAGAGAAAATAAAACTACACTATGCAAATAGTGTATTTTTCAGTTTCCAAAGTTGTAGCTTTTGAAGGCTGAATGTACGCAAGTGATTATGACTATGTAAATGACCTGCTTTATTATCCTAAAACTTAGAATATCTCTTTTCAATAAATTGTTTTGATGGATAAAGTGTACTTTTGGAATTAGACATCATTGTTACTGCAATAATATGAAATTGAATCAGGAACATTAACAAAATACATATTGGATGATTAGAGTCAAACTGAAAAATTCAATGCCATAGCCGGGATTTTAACCACAGATCTCCCGCTCTTCGTGCGGTTGCTCTAAACCACTGAGCTACAATAGCCAAAGTGCCGACATGACATTAAATTCTCCAACTGACTCGTATGTTTCCCGGTAGACCACTAGGAGTGCTCATATGCTATGAGAACACGCACATTTTGTGGCGACTTACTATGCTGTAAGTACTTAAGTCCCAGGCTTCATAGTTAAATCACTATGTTTTTATTTTAGGTAAATTGATGGATGGTAAATTGATTACCTAAAATAAAAAACATAGTGGTTTAACTATGAAGCCTGAGACCTAAGTACACAACATAGTAAGTCGTCACAAATGGTGCGTGTCTCATAGCATATGAGAGCCCCTAGTGGTCTACCGGGAAACATACGAGTCAGTTGGAGAATTTAATGTCATGTCGGCATGTTGGTCATAGTAGGTAAGTGGTTTAGAGCAACCGCACGGAGAGCGGGAGATCCGTTGCTCAAATACCGGCTATGGAATTGAATTTTTCAGTCTGTCTCTACTCATCCAAACCTTACTGTACACACGGCTAGTGTGGAAGAAATGATTATTTCCAAAATACATAATTTTAGCCTGCAATAGAGCCTAAAATTTCTATTAACATACCAAAGAACTTAACAAGCTATTTAGACGGTTGCTATTAAGTCGCTTATCTTATAATTCATTTCTTTAAAGAAATCGATAGTAATCCATTTCAAGATAAGGAAGATTTCCTGAAGTCTCCATTCTATACTATTCTATAGCCCAGCCTCCAACCCGTTTAAGCAATAGCTCAGAGAGTCAACGAGATCTTGTTCCGGCTTCTATGGAAACCTTTGTGTCCTCATTAAGGTTTCTCTTTGTTTAGTGTACTCCTAATATATGTCCTAAGGTGACCCATAGAGACGATGGCAAAAAAGCCCTACTTCCGCTGTCAATATGTTTTAATTATTAAAACATTTAAAGTTGTGGTATAATACTATAGGTTCTGATATACCATTGCCTAATGTTAGCTTTCTATATTCCTCATTTTTCCTAAATTATCTTTTACGTACCGAATGTAAATTTTATACTGTTGTATTGTTTTTCTATAATATTTTCATTCGCTTTATTTCATATAGGCTACGGATTTCAATTATTTTGGCGTTAATATTACCAGCGAGGGAAATTTGTCCCAAGAAATTAACCATGAAGTTGTAAAAGCAACAAAAATATCTGGTTGTGTTAATGAATTAGTATGGAGACATAAATATATGTGAAAAAAAGCAGAAGGGAAAATTTATAAAGCGGGAGTTCTACCAGAGATGACGTATGCCTTGGAAACAAGATCAAAGACCACAAGAACACGGCGAACAAGGGAAACAACTGGAATGAAGGTACTAAGGAGAATAACTGGAAAGACAGTGTATGACAGAGTAAGGAATGAAGAAATTTTGAAGTTGCGTAAGATCCAACCTGTAACTGAATGGGTGAAAAGAAGAAAGGAGCAGTGGAATGCACAAGTATCCAGGATGTTGACAAACGAATGGAAAAATAGTGAGTTAAGAATCCAGAAGAAGGAAGTCCAAGAAAAAGATGGAAATAGGGTTTGACTCAATCATAGAACACGCGATACGCCTAACGTAAATGGAAGATGATACTAAGGATTTTAACCAACTGGGTCGCAAATCTAACATCAACTTCTTACTTATTACTGTAATACTTTCGGAAAGGCATTTGCATAATGTTTCTTTCTAATTACATCTAGGCTTTCGTTTATGGGACTTTGACATATGTTTCCGCTTAGAATAAACAGAATCATGCATACTTTCACGTTGGTTTACTAAGTTTACGTCATCATATGACGTCCTTCTTTAAGATTTAGGAGATAAGTATAATTTAGCAACTTGCGCTCTCTGGCTCATGACACGCTGCTAGTCTCCGAGATGCCGCCCGCTACTTGTTAAGACTGCATTGACTACGTATGTCTTACGAGGGTTGTTCAGTAAAGAATGATCACAATTGTTTTTGACAATGTACCTTAACTCATCCTCATAATTTTGATGGTTCTTCTCAAAATAGTCTCCCCTGAATTCGATGCAATTGTCCCAGCGTTTCTGCCAGTCTTCAAAGACATGCTGGAAACCATTTTTGAGATATCCCTCAAAATCGCCTCCGCAGCCTTCACCACTGCTTCTGATGATAGATAATGCCTCCTACGAAGGCGTTTCTTCAAGTTAGGGAGTAGAAAAAAGTCACTTGGGGCTCAATTCAGACTATAGGGAGGGTAAGGGATGCACTTCACGTTGATGTGTGCACGATATTCAGCAATATTGGCAATATGCGGCCGCGCAATATCGTGGTGCAGCAACAAGCCTGCTTCATGGAAATGTGGTCTTTTGCGCCTTATATGGACTTGCAATGGTTCCAGGACCTCCCTGTAGTATTGTCCATTTACTGATGTGTGTGCAGGTACAACATGCTGATAAACCATTCCAAGAATATCACAGAATGAGATGACCATAACTTTTCCAAGCAGAAGGAACCACTTTTGCTGATTTGGGGGTTGGTGATAAAGGAGATTTCCATACTCAGCTTTGCTTATTTCTCTCATGATCAAAATGATGTAGCAAAGTTTTATCAGCAGTGATTACGTTTGAAAGAAGCTCCGGATCTTCCTCTAACATCAACTTTAACTGCATGTTACCTACATTGCAGTGGTAGGCGATAATGAATATGTTTGAACTTTCCTGGTTCTCACAGGCGGGAACCAGGAGTACCAACACTGAAACTACTACGGCGTATTTGTTTCACATTAAGCTAACAGAATATAATAAGTTTGAATTTTAGTGCAAAAAATTATGACCGTAAAAGTTATGATCATTCCTTGTTGAAAAGCCCTCGTATTGCCCAAGCTATCACCTGTACATACATTAAATAAAAATGTTACATTCACAAAGAAGCCTTGCAAACGCTTAACACATTCTTCAATCTACGTTATGCTGATATAAACATTTGTATAAATATTTGTATTTCTTATATTCTTGCAGACTCAGGGGGAACATGAGAATATATTAGGGTTTGTCTATAGGTGAACCTCTTAAGAGCCGATCCCTATGTGACAGCTTTAATAACGTGGAGAGGAAGGAACAAGTAGGTATTACCTTTCCATTTGAAGGTGGCAAGAGTATGCAATTTCAACCAAAAACAAGGAATATAAAACGGTAAATTCCACTGAAAATAATTTAACCTAAATTGTGTTCCTTAACATAAAGTAAGATTTTTACTGTCTCTTAGGCTTAGGGTTGTTGTGAATTTATCCAACATGAAGGAACCCTTCAGAGATTCATGATATATATTCATTTTGTCACAAAACATGTTATACAAATGGTAATTTAGTCAGAACAGTTAAAGTCATTTGTGAGAAAATCGAATCCGCTTAAAAATTGCATGGAAAGAAGTTTGGGATGGGGGATATATTTTTATTTTCGTATCGTAGCTCTTGGAAAAGACACAAGAGACGGAAGCACACAGGCCTTTTTAAAATGTTTCGTACATTTTTTTAAGCACGGCACATCCACCAAATTGGATAATTTTAGTGAACTAAAATAAAATTAGAAGTTTTATTGGTTCTACTTGGGCGTATATGTGAGAAGGCACGGGAACTCCTATTTTTAGCTACGATCTACTTTCAGTAAAAACAGTCTAACCTCGAGCTGTAACATCATTGTACGTTCTAACTTACCAGAAACATTCCCGAAAAGTCAATACTGAGGAAGCACATTCACCATGCCAAAGCCATGTTATTTGACGTCTTTCGTATGCCATGATATGTGCTCGAAGATAAAACGAATTATTGTTGAATAAAAAATTCCTGGCTTAAAGTTTTGATGAGAGATGGAGAGGATGGCATGCATGCCAGGTTGATGAGTTTGATGAACTCGGCTACTTGAGTTTTTAATCAGGACTGGCTGTCAGCTCTCAATGTCCCTATCGGCAGATGTCACCACTCCTATACGCAGCGAGAATAAAAAATAAACAAGAATCGAAAAGTATTTGAAACAGCATTTATCGAAATAAGGGTTTCAAAAAATGCTGTAAAAAAGTACCTCAATCATGGAAAATATTTGTTGCAGATTCATCATTACTGTCTCCTACTGTTACACGGGGTTGAAAGATGGCCATATGCGTTGGAAATATACTGTGTTTGGTTTTATTTTACGAAACAAGTTTTTATTTTCTCTCTGAAAAAAGTTGAGGAGGCACCTTAATCTACGTAAAAATTTAATATCAATATTTCACAAACTTTGAGGCATCTAAACCACAGTAATAAGGATAAAATAATATTTTATTTTACATATGTTGTGTAGTCTCAGTCATATATTACCGACTTCATTATGATTATAATTTACTGCATTAATTTTACTCTATTTAAGATTATATCTATTATTATATATCTGATGTGAAAGTTCAGAGAAATCTTTATCATACTTAAAATTCTTTAAATGTCATAAATATTGTCACGAGTGAACCAGTTTTACTTACCTATCGAAAAAAGAAAAAAAAAAAAAAAAAAAAAAAAAAAAGCAAGAGAAATGCCTTAATTAAAACTAATAATACTCTTAAAGGGATAGGAATATTCAAACTAAAGATAAAATTAAACCATAGATCTGTACAAGGTTTCAACCTGCGACTTCGGAATTATGAGGCTAGTTATGTGTGTTTTTGAGAGAGAGAGAGAGAGAGAGAGAGAGAGAGAGAGAGAGAGAGAGAGAGAGAGAGAGAGAGAGAGAGAGAGAGAGTGAGAGAGAGGAGAGAGAGAAAGAGAAAGAGAGTTATAATATCATTGTTCAGAAGGAATTGCGGGATAAACACGAACTCTTTTTAAATTAATTATCCTTCAATAATCCAAGAAGAAAACTTTCAGGAAGCTTTTCCACTCCAAACTAACCAATCAATTTTTTCCAAAAATTATATTTAATTAAAATTTATACATTTGACATATCGACAAAATGATTATCATACCTGCTTTCAATGTTCTGCAAACGGCCTTAAACTTCTCCCGATCGTTATTTTTTACTCTCGAGAACCGTTAAAGATAGAAAAAATGTAATACTATAAAGACAAAGATGTGGTAGAAGTTCAGACCTCCAAACATAAATATTTAATGCCGATGCAAAGATGCAACTTAATGAATTACATTAGATATCTGGATACCAGCGAGCAGCTGGTTCACCTTCTTTCGATTAAATAAAATTAAGGATTAATAAAATAATGGAAGAAGGAAATATAATGGATTTCCGTAATCTAGACTGAAAAAAGAGTAGATTCTTTTTATTTACATTGATTTTTCTACTGAGTCCTCTACAAAGCACTATTACGAAATATTTTTATACCTACATATGATTATTGCAATTTTGAAAAAGACGCCGCTTTGTGACGGGTTTGAGTATCGATATTTTTTGGATAATCTCGAGGGAAAAAGAAAAGAGAAAGAAGACAATTACAACCTCGCAGATAATAAAAGCATAAACAGTTGAAAATTGAAACTTAGCAGTAATTACGTAACCTATTTTGCGATGCATTAATACATTTATTTTATGTGTATTAAAATATCACCTTTCACGGCTTGCCAATTATTAAAAAGGCATTCAAAATGAGAAGGACTTCAGAGGTTATTCTCAGAAAATTCGGTACGTGTAACTACTTTGTCGATAAAATATGCTAAACATAATACATGCTAATAAAAATTTAGATGTATTTCACTCACAGAACTTTCTGTATCCCTGTACAAAATATTCTGAGAGACACTTACTCATCTTTTTCACCTTAATCGAAAATTATCGCTTATTTTATTTTGTGTGCAAGAAAGGGGCAATAAGCGATAGTGAAATATTTTGAGATTTGGTCCCTCTGTGAGAGCTCTGAAGTTTCATTCCTTTTGCATGTTCAATATACAAAATAAAATTGTATTGGAACATTAAAAAAATAACAAGGAATGTCTCCGAATTGCTTCACTCCAGAAAAAGGCATTTGAGATAAATTAACAGTTTAAAGAGCTTTGTATTATTTGCATAGAAGTATTTTTTCTATCTCTCAAAGGTTTAGCAACCGAGCTATATGGCTCAGGTGGTCTCGGTGGGCTTACCTAACCCATGGTTTTTTACGGGGGTTTCCCGAGTCGCCAGGTGAATATTGGATAAGTTAAGTACATTCCCCGAATTTTCTGTCATTTAATTTAATCTCCAATATTTCATATCATCAAAAGTGTTGGCGAGTGTCTGGCACCCTCTCTCTTCTCTCGCGTCATCCTTCCCACCGGGGATGCCCCACTTGGGGCTAAGGGACCATAAATCACAAGTTTCGGTGCCGAATGTCCTCTGTAGTAACCCTAATCCTAACGGTTTACCAGTTACGCACAAGAGGCCCAAACTGAAGATAAACTCTCACGATATTCCTATAAAATTCAAGATAATACGTTTTATTTGTCATAACTAGGTCCTGAAAGTTTTTGACCTAAAAATTCTCTAAAAATTAGCTAAAAATGTCCTTAAAATATACAAAATGCACACAAAATGTAAAAAAAAATCACCTAAAGTAATTAACAATTTATTCCTTAATAATAAATTAATAACTGTCACAGACAAATAATGAATATAAGGTTTGAATACCCACACTTAAAAACTAACTTTCATAGTAAATAATGCAATTGTCCACAGATGTTATAGGTACATATTTAAAAAAAAAAAAAAAAAAAAAAAAAAAAAAAAAAAAAAAAAACTACCTCACTGCCTGTTAAATCCTGTTTAAAATATCAGTTCTGGCGTTTTCTCCTGACAGATGTCGGCAATCTCACAAACTGTTTGGTATCCTTTATATTTGTCCAACACAAATCTTAGTTTCTGTCTTATTTTATCCCCAATCTCAACTTTTACATTATTATTGTATCCTCTCTTCTGTAATCCTCACTAACTCAATTGACTTTCTCATGCCACATTCTTCAAGGCGGGTTATGGTATCCGTCAAGAATATAAAATTTTATTTAATGAAAGCTAATTTACCTTGGATTTGAGTATCAGAAAACAGATCCTGTGCGCTCTAAATTGCCTTAGAATCTAACCTATCTAAGCTATTCACCACTTCTCTCACTATTTGAAAATTGTCAGAGTAGTATATACATGCGGTTAACCATGTACTCCAGCGTGTTAAAGCCCGCCTCGGTAGCGTGGTGGTAGCGAGTCTGCCGCACGTTCAAGAGGTCCCGAGTGCGAATCTTGGTCAGGGCGGGTTACCTGGATAAGGTTTTTTTCCGGGGTTTCCCTTACCCTGAAAGACGAATGTCGGGTAACTTTAAGCTCTGTGGGCCCCGGGCTCATTTGAGCATGATTTCACCCATTCCATTCATCGTCCGATATGACTTAACGTTGGCCGACGTAAATTACAAACAAACAAACAGCGTGTTAAAATTGGTGCCGGGGACAAAGCTATATTAGGGACTTTTACTTTGAAATACATTTACTTGTGAGCTCTTCAGAATGTGAAAAAAACACTAATTTGCACAGTAACGAAAATGCTTTGAAAGGGCCAACCCGAACTATGTTTTTCTATGGATGCAACGTATTGCATGATCGGCGATTCCCGAATTCATGCATCATAAATTCAGCAACATTATTAGGAGGCTGATATGTGCTAATTACATGATTACCACACTTTCAAAGTTACTATTTCATAATATATATATAAATGAACTTGTATCACAGATTAATTTAAAATCCCCCAAAAAACATATGGATCTGTGTCAGGTCCGCCACGGAAATCAAACTTGACCTCCCGAATGAGAGCTACAGATGAAAATGCCCTATAAATTCATGAAGAAGAAAGAAAATGACCGAAAAATTCATTTAAATATTAAAAAATTACTTTATTATAAAAATGTGGGGAAAACTGCATTTTGATGACCTATAAAACCATATATATAACGTATTTACTCCAGAATGCACTTAATTTCCAATAAGCATCGTCTATGACTACTCGGAAAAAAAGGTGACTTTTCACCAAAATCCGGGCCCTAGGGGTTTTTTTTTTTTTTTTTTTTTTTTTTTTTTTTTTTTGTAATTTTACGTCCTCCAACGTTAAGTCATATCGGACGGTGAATGAAATGGGTGTAATGATGAATGATGCTCAAATGTGCCCAGGGCCTATGGAGCTTAGAGCTACCTGACATTCGTCTCTAAGGATAAGGGAAAACCCCGGAATTAACCTTATCCAGGTAGCTCACCCTGACCGAGGTTCGAACTCGGGACCTCTTGAACTGGGTCCTAGTCATAACAATATCTTAAATGGTATTTTAGTCAAAATTGTTATAGCCATTTCTGAGAAAATCAAATCTTTGATGTAAAATAAAGTCTGGGGTGGGAATTTCTTTAAAATATTTATAGCATATCCGTTAAATCCCTGTTGGGTATTTAAGCCACATTTTTTAGTTATGTTATCCACACACACATAAACAGATATACACGCGGTTCTTTTTCTAAAACTGCTCTATTTTAATAATTAGTTGGTTGCCAAAGCATGTATTTCCTGTGAAATCTCGGTATGAAATGCTTGAATATCTTTGTACTATTGGGAAGCATTACAGAAATAAAGTGGAAACAAAAGTGCGATGGAAGGATGGTGTGAACTGAAAGGAATTCGAAACTAAAATCTGAAATAAAGCTGTTATTTAAACTTGGGCATTATTTTAGGTACATATAAATGGATACGTTTACCTATTGGTAGTACTGTTCTTTAGTTTCAAATCTTTGTTTTTGCCAATGTCACTTGCGTGTATAGAACTTATTAGCGAGTTAAGTTGCATTAGTTCTGTAAACTTTTACAAAATGTTCCTAAAGGTAAACTGCAGAAGAGATATCTCATGATCATGCACGCCCTAGCTATCGGATTTGAGCTAAACATATACACTGTGTGCTGAATCCCCTTTCATTTTATCAAATTATACTTGTAAGATCCTTACATGACTCTCCTATCCGGGGCTGGATCTTAATAAGGCATTATTCCACGGTCAGATATCGAAGGTCGTTGCACATGCTACCATATCACTCTCATAATGAGAGTTAACTTGTGGAAATCATGAAACTTCTGGGACAGAATTTTTATCAACTTGAGATGACTAGTCATATTTGGAAGTACTGGGTAACCGAGAAAGAATGTCTATAATTTAGTAAAATATGAAAAGTAAAATGTCGAGAAATGAGTAAAGAACAATGTAAACTTCTTTTACGGGGTGAATTCAAGTTATAACACCTTCCATATTTTTCTGTACTGGGACCAGATGGGATCTTCTGTTTTTTATTTAAATACATGTGTTCTCTTTTTGAATGCGTGACATATATGACATCACTTTACAGTGCATAGAGCTCTAGTGACAGCGACGAAATTTGGGACTGTTTTTGATACTTAAAAGGCGGAACACTTTCCGCATTTTCAGATTTTCATGCAGGATTGTGTGCACAGATCCCACGGAAATACCAATTTTGGAGACGATATCCGCAACGCTCCATCGGCGATCCTCCAAAACAACGTTCTCCACTTGCTGGATCATGTGGTCAGACCGGCTGGCGCTAGGCCGTGTCAGTCTTGGTTTGTCACACGATGTTCTGCGTTCATTGAAACGTCGCACCCAGGAACACACATTAGACATATCCATGGTACCATCACCACATGCCTCACTCAACTGAAGATGAATTTCAATAGGTGTCAAACCACGAAAATGGAGAAAACGAATAATTACACGCTGTTCTTGCAATGAAAACGTCATTAACTCTCGTCAGTACTACTAGAGTTCTGCCCGCCTCGTCAGCGTAGATGCTAGCGTGTCTGTTTCACGTTCAAGAGGTCCCGATTTCGAATCTCGGTCAGGATGAGTTACCTGGATAAGGATTTTTGCAGAGTTTTCCCTTATCCTTATAGACGAATGTCTGGTAGCTCTAAGCTCCATGGACCCTGGAGTCATTTGAGCATCATTTCACCCAGTTCATTCACCGTCCGATATGACTTAACGTTGGAGGACGTATAATTAAAAAAAAAACTAGAGTTTTATGTACTCTACAATGCTGCTATTTCTCTCACGCATTCACAAAGAGTCCACGTGTATTTAAAAAGTAACAGAAGTTCCTACCTGGTCCTAGTGCTGACAAAATAAGTGTTACAACTTGATTGCACCTCGTAAAATACAACTTTTTCTAATAATATTTTTCTAGCTGTAGAAGTTTCCTAGATATCTGTTTTTATAACTTTCAGTTTTCCATTACTTTGGCATTCTGCTTTTGAAGTTCCGTTATTACTGAATAGATTTTTTTTAATATTATTGAAACACTGTGCACTTTGAACAATAATGCGGTTACCTATGCATGTCCTCTATTGTTAGGTAAAAGGCAAGGACATGTGTGATGAAATCATTTCTGTAAAATACCTTCTCCATTAGCTTGATGCAGCCATAGCTTAAAAGAATGTCATATTACAATGAAACTCATTACAAAAGAGAAAAATCTTTATTTTTTCCACGTTTTGGCCAATGATATACCTTAAACGCAACTGTTAACTCGAAAATATCATTGTGAATACATTTTCTTGTCTTTTAATACTTCGATCATCTTATTCTAATCATGACCTCCCATGTAATGGGACTCGGAACACTTATTTTCAAGCTATAATTATTTTGGATGGAATTTACCTATTGAAATGCATCATCCCTAATCCTAACCCTATTTTCTATTTACATAGCTACAATAGTTATTAACTTTATCATTAAAATGGAGTAATTATAATTAGAATATAATTTAATTTGGAAAACTTCTATGGTATGGGTGATTTAAATGCATGCAATTAATATAATATGCCTTCAGACTGTACAAGCTGTTCAATTAACGTTTTTATTTTTTTCTAGCACATACATAGATGTAAAGAAGACACTAAAATTCACCAAAAAGCTCAGCATCAACATTTCAAACAAATTTTGTGAATTTAAGAAAAAGAAATTAAAAAAAACTTCAAGTTCCTTTTTGTGCTTATGAATAACAAAATTAATAGTGATTAAGCCCTAAACTTGATATTTGGATTGATAGCCATGCCCAAGTGCACTATAGTTCCAAAAAATGTCCCCACAAAGTCACTTTCAATAGGAAACCCTTGGAATACTTTCATTTTCTGAAAATAACTAATTATTTTTATTGAAAGATTGTAGATTTAAGGTATTTTGATGATTAAATACACTTCTGGAATTTTATGCGAATAGCCCCAAGGTTCTCTTTATTTTGAATGGCTTTTGCTTAACTGCTAAACCGAAAGAAATAGACGAAGGCTTAGTCAAAAAATGCATGACCTGAACATGAAGATGATCGCACTCGTAAATAAAAGCTAGTGAATTTCATGGTTCATCTGTTGACAGCTACTTACCAACGTTTCAGCCCTTTTGGACGCTCAGTTGTTATGTAACAGTCGTTTGAGTGAGTTGATGTGAGTGTTCTTATAAAAATGTACAAAATCGAGCACGGAGCTGTCATTAAACACTTATTTCTGATGGGGACTCTGCGCCAGTATTTACCACAGTGAAATTTTGGGCAGCTGAATTTTAACGTGGCCGCAAGAGCTTGGGAGACGATGAACGTTCGGGACGTCAAAAACTGCAACTGCCGACGAAAACCTGGCCATAGTTCACCAATTCCACGAATTAAAGAGAGAGAGAGAGAGAGACAGCAGAGGCTGTGAACATGTCAAAACAACGTGTTTGTCACATATTAAATCAACATTTAGACATGAGGAAGCTGTTCGCGCGTTGGATGCCGCGTTCTCTCACGTTAGACCAAAAACGTGCTGGAATGAACATTTCCAACGCCCTGTTGACACAGTTTAGGCGCAATAAATTCGAGTTTTGGTGCCGATTAATTACTGTAGAAAAAACTTGGATACACCATTATACGCCCGAAATAAAAATACGGTCCAAACAGTGGACTGCAAGGGGAAACCGGCTCAAAAACTGTTTTTCTTGCGGGGAAAGCGATGGCGACTGTTTTTGGGATAGTCATGCAGTTATTTTAATCCATTATCATCAAAAAGGTAAAAACATTACAGGAGTACATTAGGCATCATTACCTGACCAGCTGAAAGCAGAACTTGCGGTAAAACGGCCACATTTGCAGAAAGAGGAAACACTGTGTCACCAAGACAACGCGCCGTCTCACGTCACAGCGGCTGCAAAGGTGAAAATCCATGAATTACGGTTTGAACTGCTTGACTATCCGCTTTACTCACTTGAGATAGCCCCAAGCGACTTCTTTTTGTTCCGTCATCTGAAAAGTGCCCTCGGAAGACAGAGATTTTCGGCAAATGAAGAGGCAATCACCTTCGTGAACAATTATTTTACAGAGAAAAACAATGATTACTATTTGGAAGAGTTAGAGATGAGAGCATCGCTGGGAGAAGTGTATAGAGTTATAAGGAGACTATGTTAAAAATAGAAGGTCTGAAAAAATGACTTGTATCTTTATTAGGTGGAAAATGTATCACACCACCTATGTATATGTCGTTTATACACACAATATTAGGTCAATTAATTTCTTGTGGCTTTAAACACTTTCCCAGAGGAGAAGTCGTAGTTTTATCCGCTTTCGGTCTTTTTCTCTTTACTCGTAGGAAAACAAAGGGAATGAAAACTCATTGCAATGCGCTCTTAAAATAATTAAATGATTTTTGAAAAGTTTGTAATCTTTAACAAGAAGTAGATAGATGTATTTGCTATTTTAAGGAACTTTTGTACAAGAGACCGCCTCGGTAGCGAGGTGGTAGAGAGTCTGCCTCACGTTCAAGAGGTCCCGAGTTCGAATCTCGGTCATGGTGAGTTACCTGGATAAGGTAATTTTCCCTTATCCTGAAAGACGAATGTCGGGTAAATCTAAGCTCTATGGATCCTGGGTTCATTTGAGCATCACTTCACCCATTCCATTCATCGTACGATATGACTTAACTTTGGAGGACGTAAATTACAAAAGAAAAAAAAGCTTTGTACAAGAATAAATAGAGAAGGTTATGTAAGTGCAAAGAGAATGCAATTTCAAAGCCCTTACCTAGCAAACAGCACTTAAAATATATACCTAGCACTAGCTATAATATGTTTGATTCAGAGGATTAAAGATGAAGTTTTATAGAAAGGAATATGCAGTTATCAAATATACTTATCATAATATTCTACTGGAATGAGAAAATATTACATAAGACCCAGCGTGGGAATGCAAAAGTCTTGTTATAACACCAGTCGCATTGCTCCTGTAGCGACCAGTGATTGTAGCTTTATAGGTTAATGGAGGATGGCAAACATGCACATCGTTTTCAGGTATACCATCTGGTCCCATACTGATGGGGAAGATAATCACACCTGCGACGTATATTACCAGATACTAGTGCAAAATACTAGAGGTTCAACTTACTGCATTGCAT
Organism: Mantis religiosa; assembly: GCA_030765055.1. Lineage (NCBI taxonomy): Eukaryota > Metazoa > Arthropoda > Insecta > Mantodea > Mantidae > Mantis > Mantis religiosa. The sequence goes on from CM060953.1 coordinate 51,966,502, forward strand.
TAGCAGTGTACACAGGGGCCAATCAACATCGAGACTATGATTTCGGCGTTGGCGTTGCATCTTTCAGAGTAGGTGCATCTTTGGTGCATTATACGTAGAATGCACTAGGACCCAGTGATAATTTAAAGTATGGCACTTTTTGATATTGATGTAAACCACACTACGTAAAGCACATTTTTAAAATAGGTGCATGGTTTAAGGGAATAGTTACAGTACTATTCAATAATTAATTTCTCTTTATAAACCAACAATTTACAATGCCATAAAAAGCTGGATGGAGGCCTAGGAAGGATAGATAAGTGTCCAGTTGGTGAGATATCCTGGTACTTTTAAAACAGAGTAATTGCAAAATAATTTCGACTGTACAAAATTCTCAACAGTGAATACACCTTGAACAATCAAGTTGTCAGTAAATGAATTCCTTTGTTTGCCAGGTTAGTAAATGAGGAATCTATACAATGGTGGACTTCAAGCTAAACTCAAAATGTCAGTGAATCTCTGCATAATCATTTTCTCAAAGTGCCCTAAAGACACCTTCATTTCAAAAAAGAAATGAGAGATAGAATATAACCTTTGCAGTTTTTTAATGGAACATTTGATGCCCGCATGTGGAAAACTAATAGAAGATACCTCCAATCTTAAATTCAGCCCACCTAGCCAGAAAATAGGAAAATTAAGAGAAGTGATGATTCCTGCAAAGCAAGTGTTACAGTCAGCATATGAGGGCTGTTCATAATTTCTTTTGCGTTCATAATTTTTCGCACTAAAATTCAACCTTATTATATTCTCTTAGCTTAATGTGAAAAAAACAAACCATAGTAGTATCATTGTTGGTACTCCTGCTTCCCGCCTGTGAGAACCAGGCAAGTTCAGACATGTGCAGTGTCGCCCACCGCTGCAATGGAGGTAACATGCAAGATACAATATGTGGCTTTGAAATTCGGCTTTCGTCTCAACAAATCTTCAGTTGAATCCTCTACGATATTACAGAAGGCCTAGGATAGTCTGTTCTTCCCTACAGCACAGTTTGTAAGTGGTTTAAAATATTTAAACAGGGGAGACAATCAATTTCAAAGTAAGGTGGACCCGGTGCTCTAGTTACTGCTCTTACGAAAGAAAACATCAACTCTGCTGCCGCCATTGTGAGAGAGGATCGACGAATTACCTTAAGATCACTTTCTTAAAAACTGAACATTTCATCGTGTGCCATCCACACGTTGGTGACAAACATTACACATGAGACGTGTTTGTGCTCTATGGGGTCCAAGACTGTTGATTCCCGAAAAAAAGGACAATCACACGCAGGTCTGCATGCAGTTTAAGTTGATGTTAGAGGAAGATCTGGAATTTATTTCAAACGTAATCACAGCTGATTGAACTTGATTTGATCCTGAGAGCAAACAGCAAAGCTCAGTGTGGAAATCTCCTTCATCACCAAACTCCAAAACGCAGAAGTGGTTGCTTCTGCTTCTGCAGTCCTTATATATAAGGACTGCATGTTGGGGGTGCAAGGAACAGCGATTTGACTCCCCCGATCGTAAGGCAACTACTCGATCTTTTAGAGAATGCCATAAGGAAAGCTGTTCAATTGGCGCCACGAGGTTGAGTGCATCCCGGACTAGGCCTTCCTATTGGGACGGAAAAAAAAAGATAAAGACCAATAGCTTCGCCGGTAACGTTATGGAATACGGTTCCTCCACGACTGTTAACTTAATCAAAATGGCGACAACTTGTCACGCAGGTATCATCATCCTTTCTGATGTACTATTTCTATAGATATTTCAAACAATCCAGAAGGGATAACGTGAATGAAGCGAGGTTGGGATAGCGGAATCGTTGAAATGAAAAAGAAAGAGGAAGACAGATGAGATAACTGGAAAGGTAGCGTCAATGCCATAATCGGGTTTTCAATCACATAATTTAACTTAAATTAATTGTGCGCGTTAAGATGTTGACTATGTCTTCCGGTTTATCACTTATGTAAAATTATTTCAGAGTGAAGAATGGTGTCGCGAGTGCCTGTTGCGACTGGCGTGGATGGCGCGCGCAAAGGGACAGACAGCGCAGCGCAGAGATAAAAACTTGCCGAAGCAGATAAAGAAAGAGACAGATAGATGAATGGAAGGTTCGCTTTCTGATGCCGTTTCGATTGTTACAGAACACTCCATTAATTTCTAATGGAGGTATAAAAAGAGTGGAGGTATAAAAGGAAGCCGCGGTTGGTTGTCACGGGAAAGTCGTAATTGGACTCGATAATTGTGTGCGTGCAGCTGTGATTTGAAAGATAACTCTTTTGCTTGTGGCCGAGTAGCAGAAAACCTTGAAGTTCGTATGTGTGTGTGTGTGTGTGTGTGTGTGTGTGTGTGTGTGTGTGTGTGTGTGTGTGTGTGTGTGTGTGTGTGTGTGTGTGTGTGTGTGTGTGTGTGTGTGTGTTATGTAATTCGGCTGCTCAGGGCTATACAAAAAGTGTCTTTCTCTGGAAATAAAGAGATTTTTGAATTTCTGCAACCTGGATTTCTAATTTTACGAACCCGGAGGTCACATTTGTTTTCAGGAGTAGAACATACGAAGATGGAAGTTGCATTGTCAAAGATTCTAGAGAAGATGGAAGAAATGAAGGCCGAATTAACGACGATGACGGAAACGGCAAACGACAACTTGGCCACGACAATGACCGCGAAGAGGACCGAAGTAGCCGAATTACATAACATACACAAATACAACGTTCAAGGTCATCTTTCACTCGACCACAAACAAAAGAGTTCACTTTCAAATTAAAGCTGCACGTACACAATTATCAAGTCCAATTACGACTGTCTCCTGACAGCTAACCGCGGCTTCCTTTTATACCTCCACTCGTTCTAGAAATTAATGGAATATCCTGTAACAATCAAGACGGCATCAGAAAGCGAACCTTACAGTCATGTATTTCTTTATCTGTTTCGGCATCCGCTGCACTATCTGTCCCTTTGCGCGCGCCGGCCGCACCAGTCGCAACAATGCCTCGCTACAATATTCAAATACTATTGTCGAAAATTTAAGATACGCACCTCAATTAAATATTTGAAAGTTATAATTATAATTATAAAATCTTCTATAAAGCAACATTTCGAAATACATTCCATGTAGACAGGTGCATTAATAACAGGTACCTTCGAATAACATTCTGCTGTCATAATAGTTTAGTCATTTGATGTTACTAACATAGTAAATTCTATTTTTGTGGAATATTTTTCCTCTATTACAGGTACGCGAATAAATAAGAACCCCCTCTCTCTCCCTCTCTCTCTGTGTGTGTGTGTGTGTGTGTGTGTGTGTGTGTGTGTGTGTGTGTGTGTGTGTGTGTGTGTGTGTGTGTGTCTGTGTGTAAGATGGATTAACAGCATGTCCCCTTACAACTAATATTACACGCTTTGCATTCCTTGGTATTCAAATTATTTCTTGGTTTGGTCATATGTTATATCCTTGTAGTTCCTATTATCACCTTATCATTGTTGATGTCACTCTCACTGTCATAGTTTGACTATTTATACACTGCATTGCACTTCACTTCATAATATTATTGAGTTACAGAATTGTTGGAAGTCTCTCAGATATTTGGATACAAGGTGTTGTGCAGTCGCTGGCCAGCTTCCTCCTTTTTTCCTAATTCCTTCTCTTAATTTGTTTCTCTGTTGTACTACTTCTGGGCATTTATATTGTAACTTTGTGGGTTCGTGAAATTAAAAGTAGAATTGCACAAATTTAAAATATTCTTTACTTCCACCGAATTACAGTTGAACACTCGCCAATTACACCGAATTACGTAGCGCACACAATTGCAATTCACCAGTTCGTCTGTCACAGGTCCACTCTGCACTCGCAATTAGCCGCAACTCCTCCGATGCACGTACACAGTCTTCCGGTCCGTTCCCTCACTGGGTGCTCCTCACGGCTGCTCGCCAAGAACTGACTCTCTACAGCCCAGCGCGTCGCTTATATAAGACCAACTGAACTATCTAGAAGGTTCCGGGTTCTATGAAATCTCCCAACTGTTCCAGACCTCAGAGGGAGAGCAAAGAGGCGGCCAGTGACCGGTGACACTTCCCTCACCATCTCCTTCAGTGAACGCTACAAGATAAATGGGTAGGCGTGGGCTCAATGCCTTCTGATGTCCACCCAGCTGCTAGCTGGCCGTGCTTTCCGGTAATATGGTGACAATATATTATGTGATGTACCGTTCGGTGTCCTGTGTTGCATGAACATGTAGGGTTATCTGTGATCTAGAATCTGTATTTGTATGAATTAGTTTTTCCATGACCTGTAGTTAGAGCTGTAAAACACCGCGTGAGTGACAGATTCACCTTGAGTCTCTCTATAATGAAGAAAAGAAACTCCTTGTTATTGCTCCTTTGGTTGTGCTGTTCCATCTGTTCTGCCAATCCTGTATTCCCTTTTCTCTAACTTATGCTTCGATGGTAGATTTTGGTATCCTTTTGTAAACTGTTTCTATACCTGTATCTTTTCCTGCTTGCTTTGCCAACTTGTCTGCTAGTTTATTTTCATGAATGTCGATTTGTTCTTCTAACCACTTGAAGTATATTCTACAGTTTTGTTGACCAAATACTGTGATAATTTTGTGTATATATGTTATGGAATTAGTTTTATTTAATGATAGGTGTGTGTGTAGGTGTGTGAGTGTGTGTGTGTGTGTGTGTGTGTGTGTGTGTGTGTGTGTGTGTGTGTGTGTGTGTGTGTGTGTGTGTGTGTGTGTGTGTGTGTGTGTGTGTGTGTGTGTGATTTGACATTGAAAATGGGAAAGTCATGGAGCACAAAATGTATAAGTTTTAAAATTAAAATTATGGTTTAGTAAATGTTAGAAAGGGATATCCAAATGAAATTCTGTTCAAGATTACCCTACAGTCTTAAGTACTTTGTAACGTTCAACAATGCAGTTTTACCTCTCAGCAACCCGCACATTTCTCGAGCCATTTCATTTTCGAACATAAACTCACATAGTTATTAGCCATTGTGGGTAATGTTATGGGATGTAAAACAGGTTTAATGGGTATGCTTTATCAGCAGATTGATTATGAGCCATTACACGTTAACGAGGACCTATTGAATAAGACTGTCGACTATGTAACAGCTGAAATTACATGCTTCAGCGAATTGTTTTTCGTATACTTTCATTCCGTTGCTTATCTCTGAACGCCAGAGATGTATTATCTATTTGTATTCTCGTTAATAAAATATAACACACGTGCTTGAACTTCACAGTTTAAAGCTGCAGAAATCTCGAGAGTTACTTAGAATTTCAGAGAGATGTATTCTACCTCCCTCGCCTCCACCTCCCTCTCTCTCTCTCCCTTTTGTCAGAAAGAATTTACAATCATTTTAACTTTTATACTGTTGCAAATCAGGTAAATGGGGTGAAGGACTTACGAACGTAATCAATAACTGGGGGTGTAGCTAATGAAAGGATAAGGGAGCAGATGTTAGAGCTAAACAGGTCAAATGTTAGGGACATGATTAAGGTTAAATTAAAGTGATGGGTTCTACATAAACTTGACAAATATATTTTAAAGATTGGGGAAGTCAAACCAAACAAAACTCTCCTTTATCTTGAAGAGGTTAAGGGTGCAGGGAGACAGAGGTTGAATCAATTAATAGATAATAATTAAATAATACCTTTTATGTAGAGCAGCGTAGAGTTCTGAACAGCAGGTGGCTGGTTCACTTTGATGAGTTCAGTTTTGTAGAAGTATTCAAAAGTAACAGCCTCCAATGATCTACTAACCCTTCCTTACTGGCTGTAATCGTTTAAATAGAACTGACTTCCAAAATGTCTGCTATCATATGACTCAGCGGTTCCTCACAGATAGCTTACATCCTATGGTTGTAATCTGGTGCAACCCAAGAATGACTCTTCTTAATTTTTCTGCCGATTTAACAGAACCCATATGAACTGGCAGGTCAAATGATTTAACTGAGAGCAGGACATTAATAATAATGATGATGATGATAATAATAATTTTACACAATTTTTGTATAGAAGAAGTTTGTAGAAGTAATAATTGATTGAAACCGTCCAATTTTGATTTAAACTATGGATCATCTGTTATCCATGTGGTCCCTTATCTAACTGATCTATCACAATTTTAAGCAAGCAAGAGTTGAGGTTTCCCAAGAAAAATGCCCGTCTTTTGAGGAATTTAAAATCCTGCAAGTAGTCCAGGAGAACGAAAGATCGTAGTTTAAATCTCTGCCATGACATATTTTACGGGTTATTCTGTATGTACAGTGCCTCGGTAAATTTCAATGTATTTTGAAACATACACTGAAATCCCACGTGTATAACTAATAAGAGAACATTTGACAGGTAAAAAGTTCTTACTTTACATATTTAGATGTAATATAAATAAAATATAAAGGAGTACGACAAGAATGCCCTCTATCGTCTATACTCTTTAATATCTATATTGATAATATGATACAAGAATGGCAGCAATGTATAAAACAAGGTATACTGAATGGAAACATAATTTTAAATACAGTATTATTTTCTGATGATCAAGTGATTATATCCCACTCAGAAGATGACATGCAAAGAGCAGTATATAGTTTAAACAACATAGCGTAAACATATAACCTTTCAATCTCAGAACAGAGAACTAAAGTAATGGCTATTAGAGGAAAGAACAACATAAAAGCAAAAATAGTTATAAACAATAAAATAATAGAACAGGTTAATAGTTTTAACTATTTAGGCTACACAGTAGCAGTAGCAAATAACAAGTATATGGAGGTGGAATTAAACAGATTCAATCAAATGTGTGGGGCTATAATAAGAACGCTGAACAGGAAAACACGAAAGGAAACAGAGATGAAATTTTATAAGATAATGGCAGTCCCAACGTTAACATACGGTTCCGAAATATGGACACTGGCTAAGAACCAACGAAAAGAGCTAGAATCGGCAGAGATGAGACTTTTGAGAAGCGCGGCAGGTTATAAAAGAATAAACCACGTAAGAAACGAAAAAATAGGAGAAGAGCTTGGGATTTTTAATTTAAATCGTAAAATAATGAAGAACAAGAGTGAATAGAAAAGTCATATTTTAAGAATGGACACGGGACGTCTTCCAAGAAGAGTTCTAGATTATATGACGAAGGGAAGGTGAGATGTGGGACGCCCAGCTCTACGCTGGATGCATCAGTAGGCGCTTGAAGAGAACGGAACGGGTCACAGAGCCCAATCCCTGATGATGATGATGATGATGATGATGATGATGATGATGAATATGATGATGATGATGATGATGATGATGATGATGATGATGATGATGATGATGATGACGATGATGACGATGATGACGATGATGACGACGATGACGACGACGACGACGACGATGATGATGATGATGATGAATATGATGATGATGGTAAATAAAAGTTCACTCTCGGGTTTTAATCACTATGTAATCTAATCTAATTAATTAATCTAATTAATCTAGTTATTATCTATTAATTAATCCAAATAATCTAATTAATCTGACCTAATTAATTAAAAATCACCCATATACCGGAGTAATGTATTTAAAGGATTAATTTTTAAGGATTAATTCCTCAATATAAAGTTTACATTAAAATATTCAGCGATAAAATCCTGGTATTTATGTACTTACAATGGTAAGTCGCCACAAATGTTTATCTGAAATATGAGAACTCTAAGTGATCTACCTGGAAATTATAATGACTCAATTGGAGAATTTAATGTCAGGACGGCACGTTGGCCAAGGTAGCTCAAGGGGTTAGAGCGACTGGACGGAAACCAGGAGATACGTGGTTCAAATCCCGACCGTGGCATTGAATTTTTCAGTTGGCTCTAATTAATTACAATGTGAGAATTAAGTACACATTAGTTTAACACTAATTAAATATATCTAATGATGTTTAGTACTGTACATTTGTTGTGAGGTTATAAATGTAAAGAATACAGAACATTTGTCGTATTTTAGAAATGAGAGGGAGAACGTAAGAATTGCCGAGAAGACGAATAGTACCTTCGTGCACAAAAAGCGAAAAAATGAAGCCATCATTGTTGGGCTTAGACTGATATCACGTAGAAGAACGTGAAAAATAGGTTATACGTTGTTAGCACCTTGGCTCTAGTGGTCTAGTAGTTATCACAGCCGGTCGCTCAAAAGTATTTAAGAAAAGGCAGTTGTAGAGTGTCAATTTTGCGCTTTCAGTTTTTATGGGTGCATTCAACAGGGCGTCGAAAAGATTTCACATTCGTCTCTATCCCATACCTTTATCTGGTTCATCTTTTCTTCTGTTTTGTATGGATTCCCTTCATTAATGTCGTGCATCTTGCTTATTTAGCGACTCGACACTTTCAGTAATCTCACAGTGCTAACCATGGGTGTGGCTCTGATCCGTGGACATTCACGGTTTCCTTTCTGTATACAAATTTTAATTCTCGTTACCATAATTTGTACCAGTTTAGTATCGTATATATCGCTACAAGAACTCTGAAATGTAACAATATATTCAATCTTATTTTCCCTTTACAAATTTAGGCAGCTACTGTAAGCAGAATGCCTTTTGCACAATATAGGATAAACCACCAATGCATTAAGAACTTTCGTAAGATTTAAATTAGAAATTATGTTTAAATTACAGAAATACTAACAATTGGTGGCTCCTCATCCCACATACCTATTTGTATTGGAAACGAGCTCAAAAAGACGAGAAATGATGGTCACTGACACACGAAAGGTAGTGGAAACCTATACACATCGTAGTGAAACATGCAACTAGTGATTCTAACATCCTAGTGATGCTAAGTTTATAAGAAGTTTATTCAATGATATAAAAGTTTTTAATGGAAATAAGTTATACATATTCAAAATTTATTCAATGTGGTTTGAAAAATAAAAACCATAAACCTTTTCACGTACAGCATGCCCAAAGATATGCTTTCCTTCCTAAGAAGGTTGCTGACTTAAGCATAAATTTAAGCATAAAGTTTGATATACACATACCTATAAAGGAATAAGATTTATTGAAGGCTTTTGTAAGTAACATTCTTTGTAAATTACCTTAACAAATATCTGTGTATACTACACAGTTCACGATAATTTTACTTCTAACAGAGATTTTACCAAGCGAGATGGATCTGCTTGTAAGATGCGGAGCTTGTATTTGAGAGGACCTGGGTTCGATTTATGTGGACAGCATCATAGGTTCCTCGTGATTGACTAGAGAAATTATGGTGCTGCTGTTCTTCCAACCAAATTTACTTTCCTTCATTTCCTACACTTTCACTTCACTTCATGTCTCCGGAAGGCTTAGAGGCATAGCGACCTTGGTCGGTATGGGGTGGATAACACAGATGCTTCCTCCTTGGAAAGTTCTTGTACACCCACAAGGAGGTCACTTGTAATTTGATATGGCTGCCTCCTTTTTAGTTCTATCCAGTTCGACCAAAGGGAATCCTTATCCGAGCAACCCAACGGTGCGACCGGATTATCAAGTTCGGATTTGTCAGGGATCTCGACGAGTTTTGTGGATTTTAATCATAAAAGATCCACGTTGGGTCAAGTAACGAGGTCAACGCTCCATCAACGATGATTCATTCCTTCAACCACAACTCTCTCCGCAGGTTATACTGTCAGCCTTGTGCTATATCTTTGATGCTGACTTCATAATAGTGGTATTTCATCAATCTATCACAGCGGAGAGTCAGCAGCTCCCTTCAAATAATCGCTCTGACCTCTGAACGAAATGTAAACTATTCCTGTTTACTTTGTCTGTGAACCTCCTAATTGCCTTAGCTGCACTGATTGAAATTGACTTATAATACACAGAAAGTATTGTAACTATCGTGTTTCTTACATTATGCCTTCACTGCAACATATTGAAATAATGCAATTATTTCTTTATCCCCTATATATAATTACAGTGCACTTATTCCTTGCATTTAATCCGTATCTATATTAAAAGACAAGCTCGAGGCCGGAAAATATGTCCAAAACGTTATCTACCACGTTATATTTTTAAGGAGTTTTAACTCTAATGCTCTAGGTTTATACTTCGCTAGTTTTAAGTGCCTTTCCTTAATGCTTCGCCTATTACCGTAACTTCCTCTGCACGTGAGGTGCTGGAAGTTTATATAAGAAGTATGTAGCAAATGTGCATACTCATTTGAAATTTGTTTGAAGTCGATGACTAATGCGGGAACATCTTAAATATCATGGCGTTTAAGTGAATCTACGCATATAAGGAACAAAACATTACATTCCGAAGACTATAGAAGATAACTCTGTGATAAAATATGGGACCCGTATTTGGTGACCTTCCTCTTCATTTTGAGACGCGTCACCTGGTCTCGGCGGCGTCTTTGAGGTCTCCATATGCGTTTTGAGGTCGTCTGGCTCCTGGCTTCTGCTTCTGCGGCTCTCTCCGGCTCGGAATGGGTATTTTCGGGAAGAGGAATTTTATGCCTCGGCTCATTCAGGGCCTTCGGGCACATAAGGAGTAAAATCTCACCTGTGCATTATTTACTACAGAGGTGGAAGTTCCAGGATCGTCGGACGGGTAGGAAGCTTCAATTACACGTCAAATAATTTTTATATAAACAGTTTATTATCGATTGTCACACATAAATGAAATGTCGGATACAGTCTGATTTCTAATGATTCCCTTGACTTGCAGGTTTTATTGAACGATGATCTTTTGCTGGTGTCTCAAATTATATCTCCATCTTAAACTTATGACAATTTTAGGCGCCATAAACTAATCACGAGTAGCGCAGGTTTCCCGTTACTAGGTCTGAACAAAAACTGAGGGCTTCTACACCATTTTTCTGGTATTTATATACAACTCTGCATCCCCGTGGCTTTAGCTCAGCTAAGCCACCATTGGCCATATTTTGGCGGTATACTTCAAGTGGATGGGGTTCTTCCTTCTGATAGGCTGCAAAACATATCTGCTGATGCCTGTATTTCACTTGTTCACTTAGCTTTCAACAACAACAGGCGCTTTGGTGCAACCTTGAACCCCGAACTTCTACAGAGGTCTTCTACTCTTAGGATCCGTGGACAATAGTTTCTAGTAAACAAAGTCATAAAATTTCCCCTTCAAGTACTAAGTTTGCCTGCAAGCCGCGAACATTTCACATGTATACATATAAAAGAAAAATAATATACGCAATTAAACCATATATAAGAATTGTATACACATATAAATAATACATAGATAATGTATAAATAATTATGTTAATTATTTTTGGGCTGGATGGTAACTTGTCTCAATTTCCATAAACCTCCAGTTTGACTTTTTTTTTGTGATTCCCCTGATTAGTAGGGAAATATTGAGAACGTCTCTCACCTATTTTAATATAGTAACGTAGGAAGTTGTTAGTTTGTCAGCAAACTTATCCGGTGTTTGAGCGCCAAGTACCAATGCCGCTCGAAGAGAAGTGAAAATGAGCGTTTTTTTTTTTTTTTTTTTTTTTTTTTTTTTTTTTTTTTTTGTTGTAATTTTACGTCCTGCGACGTTAGTCATATCGGACGATGAATGGAACGGATAAAATGATGCTCAAATGAGCCCAGGGCCCATAGAGCTCAGAGTTACCCGACATTCGTCTTTCAGGATAAGGGAAGACCCCGGAAAAAACCTTATCCAGGTAACGCACCCTGACCGAGATTCGAACTCGGGGCCTCTTGAACGTGAGGGAGATATGCTACCACTACGCTACCGAAAACGGGTGGGCATTCCACTCCAGGAAAACTTCGAAAAACAAGGAAGCCAGCTGTGGAAGGTGAATATAATGAATTTGTTAAAAGTGGTATTGATATAAAGGAGCCACCAACAATTACAACGGCGCTTCCAGCAGTAAACAATTATTCCGATTTGCCGAGCTCTAGAAAAACGAGCGTCCACGCCATTATTCGCTACTTAGGTTTTGAATTTGTGAACAGAAACAAAGAAAATATAATTTTTTATCGTGAAGGTATATTGTTGTGGCGCAGGAATTATGTAAGGTAAATTTTGAAGTGTATTCAAAAAGGAATTCGTCCATTGTGAGATTCCAATTAAGTATATAAAATATTTTTTTTTCTCGCTGCAAGCTATTAGAACTTTTAAATCATCGCCAAAGTGGCTACGCGCAGTTATTTAGCACAGTTAACTTTTACTTAATAAATGAATCGGGTTGGCGAAGAAATTGAATATTTGAGCAGTCTACCTACAATTGTAAGCATTCAGTCGCTTTTTAATTTAAAAAAGGAGAAATATATCATACAGTACAAACACTTTTGCATTAAATCTTAATGTAAGATGCCTCCGCATAAGCTAAACGAACATCGAAAATGGCAAAGTAACAATTTTCTTAGAAGTTCGTCGACAGCGCACATGTTTGCCATGTGGTGGATAAACTAGTGCGACTATTCCCTCCAATCACAGTCGCCGGCGGAGTAATACACTTTCCCGCTTTGTTTACATCGCCACATAAGGTAAGCATGGCTTCTGTATAGGTGAAGGTGCAAGATTTATTTTTTACTCTGAGAACAAGAGTTTGGAGGTACAGGGTATATCAGTATATTTAAAATGCTTTTGTTTTTCACATTTGTGAACGATATTGAGGTTTTAAAAGTTAACACTATATTTACCTTACTTTTATGCATTAGTATAGTGCTAGTCAATATATGAACAGCCTACCATGATAACATTTATAAAAAATGAATACACCATAAACAAACACATTGTATATATATATATATAAAACTCGTTTCATTTTAACCGCTATTTAAGCAAAACAATATTAATCATATTTCCAACTCTGTAATGTGACCTAGTTGTGTACGGCGTAAAGCTTTAACTGACGTATTGGTAATAGTTAGGTTTTAGTTTGGATTACCTTAGTGGTATAAAATAAGATTAGAATGGATTAGATTTTTACTGAGCATATTCCAAAGTGTTACAATTTACAACTTTTGGCTACATTTATTTGTCTTTACCTTGTTGCTACCTCGGCTTACATGACACCCTGGTCTTCTGCTCTGCCAAGTAGCTCTTAACCTCCATGCCTCCTTGTTACTTAACTAGTCCCGTTCTTCCACCTCATCTTACTTTCTTATATTCTTTAAATTTATGGCCCATTTTTCTTTTACTTTCTGCAAGAATTCACCAATATTTCTTACCTTCATTTCTTTCCTGCCCATTAACATTTTATAGCTACTATCCTGTTCTCTACTTTCTCCCATTTTTCCTCTCAAACCTTTCTTCTCCACATTGCATTCTGTTACATAGCGTTCTATGTTTTCTTTTCACCCATAAAATTCAAAAAATCCATTTTCCCTGCCTCTTATCCCTCTTAGAAATACTTTTCCTGTTCTGATCCAAGCTAACCCTTCTCTCTCTTGTCTATTGCAGTAATCTACATATGCTTCTCGTCCCCAATTTCCTTTTATTTGCTTGTAAAATTGTAATGATTTCATATTTTCTAGGCTTCCCCATATTTCCTGTCTTTCTATATCTTCTATTCTGCATTTTACCAATTTACCCACATCGATTATATTCCTTTCCTCTAATCTCCATTTGTCTCGCATTCCTATTTTTTCCATAATTCCGCCTATCTCTGCCCACCAACTATTTGAGTTGACTAATCTTTTTTGCTGTCTCATGCATAATTTCGTAATTTCCCCCTTATTTGGCCAAACACCTATACCAAAATTTTATTATTCTTTCCATTGTTATTCCATTTCTTCTTGTTTTTCCTAATTCTACTAAAGCTACTTCCCTAGGTGCTGACCTTGATAGGTCTAGGAGCTCTTTACAAAACCTTCTGTAGTTTTGGTCCACCGATTGGTTTACCTCTGCCCCCCCCCCAGATCTTCACTGCATACAACATTTTGGATTTAACTAATACTTCATACATTCTTTCTAACCACTTCAGAAAACATATTTTAGTGAGAATATTGTCTCCAATATCTCTAAAATATGGACAGCATAATTCCACCAAATTCACTTGAAAATTGGTGTACTTCAAATCTATATAGACGCCTCCAATATTTCCATAACTGTGCATCAGATCTTTAAAGAGCTTTTTCTAGATATAACCATGTCTTAAACTACAGGCAGAAAGTTTCTAGCAGTGAATGAAGCTGAACGTTTCAGAGTAACTAGACTCCAAATTGTTGAAATAAACTTGTATTGGTTCATTAATTACCTATATATAGATATAAGTAAATATCTTGTCTTTTAATTATTTAATTATATGATTATTTTGTTATGAATGAAAAAAATACATAAGTTTATTGCATAGCAAAAGTACAACTAACATATTAAATTTAAGGCCCTTGCTTTATCTCTTAATTAGAAAAGACATAAGTAGTATAAATATGCAAGTATTTGTACTTAATTTAATTTAGAATTTTTTTTTGTCTAGAGGCATGCAACTTGTAGTAACAATATATAGTGATATGTACAATCTAACCTAACTTTTGTATTAAAATTCATTGAATGTGGAAGCAATTCGCTTTGGCATCAGCATCTACGATTTCCTTTATAGCTGCAATTCCAGTGATAATATGAATATTGAAGCGCATGTGTAATCGGTTAACATACGACACAGTGATTTGATTAATGAAGTTCCTTGTAGCTTAGAGCACACAGATTTAATCAATGTTTCACAATGTAATGAACTTAATGTCAAACTACTTTTTGTTTTATTTTAATTTCTAGCAATTCCATTTAACCCTATAACATATAATTCATATTCATTTTTCATTAAGATAAAACGTAAACCAGCAATTTGTCATGAAAATAGGGCGTTTTAATCCGTGTAAGTGAAAGCATGTTTCCTCATCACTTTGGTTAATTCAGTTACAGATAACCATTGGCTTAGGGCCCTAACCGCTCTCCACAGAAGCTCGGCGCTAAATTAAATGAACTGTGAACCAGAATCATAAAGCTAAAACCATTGACAAAGCTACCCTCTGGCTTAGTTTTCTCCTTTTGTCAGAAGTAGATATTTTTTAACCCCCGATATTAAATCCACAGCAAGAGGCACTGAGAGAGCAAATTAAATTTGGAATGTCATATGTTGCCGCTAGGCATTATGTTGAAAGAAAACGTTAGCTGCCTTATAGATACTTGCGTTATTTATTTAGTAATGCGTTTAATTGTAGCTTTGAGCGGCAGTTCAGAAAAAATATCGTTGATGCTTCTAAATATCTCTGATTTTATTTCCAACTAGCTTTTATGAGGAGAAACACAAAAATGGACCAATCAGCTGGTGATATTTCCTATCCCGTCCCTAATTGTTAATAATGGTATCATTTAGTAAAAAAACACACACACACATTTTTAATGCATTTCATGTGCTCAGGGTTTCAAATTAGGAAGTTAATCTTAAAGGAAAGTTTGCATTAAAGGGCCAATCTGACATTAGCAGCATCCTTTGTTCCTGTAGCTATACGACATAATTTTCAGAATGTGACAGTTTGGTATACGTCCCTTTTTGTCTCTGTATACTTTTTGTTTCTGTATACTTTTTCCATATTCTCACTTTACTTTGTGTCATATTCATTTAGTTTTCTTCTTTGAGTAATAAATAATATACAAACATTAGCGTAACAGTACACCTGACGTAGCCTCTCCTTGTGGACATTGTAACACGAGGTCTGCCCAAAATTCCTAAGACTCTGGCCTCTATCAACCCGGAAGCGATGGAAAACTCCGTTACTCTTTCCCTGAGGCTGTACCTGGAATCTAAAGAGCCGCTCCCCCCCCCCCCCATCACAAGACAGGTGGAAGTGGATACAACACTTATGCGCGTCAACCCTTCAGGGAAGACTACCGATTAACCTCACCTGCTGATCTACCACAGCTTCTAATGGCTCAGTCGGCTAGTGGCCGGGACTTCTTAGGCAACCCTCTACACCCTCCGGGTGGCCGAAGCCTGGCCGGAGGTACCCAATCTCCCGTGGGTATCGGGAACACATTGGCCCCTCGAGTCCAATCCAAACCGAACAACTCCCATTCAAGAGGCTCGAATGATCGGCCCGAGGTTCCTCTGGTAACATCAGAGGTACCACGAGTGCTAGGGAGTACACAGCGCTCGCACCACGGCAGCTGAAACGGATGCATCCACCTCGCTACTTGTGGACAGTTCAGTTCAGTGCGAAGTTCCGAAGATTCCATCACTGGAAAGTTTAACCTTCTCATCATCTCAGAAAGACATGTTTCAATTGACTCAATGGCTCCGCAAGGCTCATTTCGCCGGACTCCTTCACGTACTTGCTGATCTTCTCATTCTCCAACACGGCAATATTGACTCGCTTCGCCAAAGCGCTCATTTATAGCTATAGCTGTAGAAACTTTCAATAAAGTTCGTAATTACGAAACGTTCAGGAGGTCGTAGTTCGAAGGAAATAGGGTTTATCTTGTTTGTGATGGCCAGCGAGCGGATTATCTTGTTTATGGTTTAAACTGCCCGACATCGGCTTCCCGATATCTTTGGCCACGGCCGCTGCGTCTCAATATATGTAAATATTTAAATTTAAGTTACGTATATTCCTTGAAATTTAGAAGGAATATAAGGCATAATTATACGTCACACTTAGAATTTGAACATCCGGTACTATGAATGTTTAAACATTTTGAAATGAAAGAATGACCTATATTTTTAACATACAGAAGCATTTACATCAAGATCAGTAAAGAATATTAACCTTTACAACATTCAGTTTGTCTTCCTTATGATCGTTATTTCAACATTTTCAATTTGATTCATTCATGTTTTGAATAAACCACATCCTGATATATACTTTTTTAGCTCCCAGGAACACCGCTTTAACATCTGACTTTACATCCCACTCATCAGTTGTTACAACTGACATGTACATAAAATAAACTAGCTCATATAAACAGAAGCAAAATATGGAAACACAAAGCACTCTTCAGTTCTGGGAATCCAGTCTATTTTCTCAACACACTGTTGATACGTATGAATATTTCATTTTTGTTTCTTTTGCCTTCATTTAATAACATATAACTCTAAAAGAAATAAATACATAAAAATACCAAATCAAAGTTGGTTGTAAGGCTATGATTGGATCCAAATATATTCACATAAAAAATTTACACGAAGCTTAAGGGAAGAAAAGGTCAGTTAGGAAACAATACTACACTATGAGCCTGCAACTTTTGTTTAAAACACAAATAAAATACCAAATTTCAAATTGGGAAGTGATTAGTCTAGTTTTGCTGCTCCTGGAGCGGTCGCAAAGTTTACTAGTGATCTGTTCTGATGGTTTGGAAAAAAACTAAATATATAGAAGACATTGGTTTGAAAATTATCATCATTGCCTTTTTGTTCATTTCATATAATCACTTTAATAGTTGACTAAATAAAAGAAGATCAATGAATCTAACTATATTTAACTATCCTATATCGAAATATTAAAATAAATTTGCATATTATTACTTATTTTAAATAACCTTATATTGCAGTCTTTACATTTTTATTTTTGTGCGACATTGGCGTTTTCTATGAGTCTATTAGCAGGCTGTGTATTTATCTGTGAGATTTTTTCTGTCATCGGTAAACTCTAACTGCCATCAAAAAGCAAAATTTACCAGCGAAAACGATGAACAGTCTATGCCCATGCTCTGTTTCAACTACGGTTTGAATAGGGAGGACCCATGTTAAATAATCGGTGGCACGGTATAGTCAAATGACAACGGTACAAATGTGAGCATCCAGTCTGTAACCTGCTCTCTATTGTTTGAAATATATTACTCTACTCATTTTACTTAGCTTTTACTGCATATCCTTTCATTAGTAACTTAAAATAAGCCAACTGATGCCCATATGGGAGTGTGCAATGGGTTTAAATTTGAAACAACATCAAAAGCTGGGACAACCCTATTTAAAATAGGCACAGCCTCACTTTAAAATGGCCGCTTGGATGGTAAAAATAAATATAACTGGTGGCCTCATTTGGATATTGATGGACTTCCTATTAAGAGTTAAAATCCAAAATAAGGACAAAAGTATTCTTGGAAACTAAATATCCACTTTCATTTCTAAGTTCCTAAGACTACACAAGTACAAATATTTGTAACAGTAACTTCACCTATCTTAAAAGAAAATGCTGTAATTTTTTCTTATTAACTGCTCAGTTGGATTTCGTGCAGACTTGTTAACATCTTCAGTCACAAACAACTGCGTTGTCCACGCTGTCATCACTAGAGGTCACTACGTTTTTGCCATTATTCCCAAAACCTGAAAATGAAATAAACTTAAAAACAGAATGGACTGTCGGTATTTCAAAATTCACTGCGCGATGTTGATTTTTTAAATAAATAATTTTTCCCAAACCATTAAATCTGTCGGACCATTTAATTGTTTTAATAACTTAACTTATGGAATTATTTCAGGTTAAAGGATATGTATGACTGAAATATCATGAACATTCTCAAAAAATCATCTTTTCCTCATTTTAGTCTATAAAGCAGTGTAAGCCTTCCTGAGTCCAAAGAATGCTTACATAGCAATCTCAAGGCATTTTTAAATGCTTTAATCTGCTTTGACAGTTACGTGAATGCTAGTGTTAGATATTAATTCTAATACTATATCCTCGTTTTCTCGCTACTGAAAATTCAACATTTTTCATCATTTATGGTGCTCCTTGCGTCACAGGTTTAATTTTAGACTAATGGAGCTTGCTACACCCATAGAGAATCAGTGAATAGAAATTGCCGTGGGTTTCATTTTGGGATGCATTTTAAGCACACTTTCTTTACTTCAAAACACAAAATTTGAAATTTTGGGCAAAAAAACACTATATTCATAGCTTTAAAAATTTCTGGAGCCTAAACTTACGGATACCTATGGATGTATTGGGAACCTGTTGTTAAAATATTAGGACAAAATTTAAGTTATTTTGTCACAAGGGACATTTTAGGTGAAATAACCAAAATAAATAAATTTGACTATATTTTCCAAACTATTAAAGTGAAATTGATAACATTTGGGCTGTATCATATATGCACTAACTTACATCTTTGGTATAAATCTTAAAAATCTAGCATTATTAGTTCAGGATTTAAGATTTTCAGTCACAGGTATCCTTAAATGGCGAAAAATTACCTGCTAAGGCCGATTTGTTGGTCTCCTTATGCTTCACGTTACGAAAATATTCTTTCTCGTTGGTTTCCGAATTACTTTAGACTTAACAAAACAAACCTGACCAAAATCTAAATAATTAAATTAATAAATACACGATTTATAAGTTAGGAGTTTTATCTTTTTTTGGAGAAATGTAGTCCATTTTTAGTACTGTATTTATTTTGAGGAACTAAAGTTATACCAAACTCTTTATTTTTTTGAAAATGTTTATTAACCCAAGGATAGTAAGTACATTTTTAAAAATTGTAATTGTCTTTTATTTACTTAAGGATAGAAATATCAGTACCAGTTTTTTGGTATTTAAATTTTTCAATCTTTTTGTGTATGTCTTTATTAAAACAATTAATTAAGGCAGTATGAGTAATATGTTTATATTCTTTATTAAATTCTTTTTTATTCAGGGGTATATTTATTAATTTATAAATAAAACTATTAAAACAATAAATTTATGTTAAAAAGGAATAAAACTTTTATTTTTATGCAATTATCGGTATTAATAGACTTTCTATAAATGCCAAAGTTTAATTAATTATTAAAGGGAAGAAATCCATTAATTTCAGTGAAGTTACTGTTGCAAATAGCTATATTTGTGTAATATTTGTTGCTTCACTGTAGGTAGCTTATTTTTTACGTAATTATAAGTTACTAAGGTTTACAATATATCACTTAAATTATTATTCTATGAAATAGTCACTGCTCTGTCACTCATGCCTGCGAAGGAGGGGTACATGGAATTATGCATACCCGCCAGTGCTGGTAGAGCGATGTTAGTGTCTATAGAGACTTATTCAGCACGGCTATTCCCTTTTCTGATATATTCAGTCCGTTGAATCATTCAGACTAAATATTGGCATCGCAGTGCTCTGCCATTTGTTCCTGTTAAGTAGAATTTTATTTAGTATTATTTATCCTAAATAGAAATGTTGCAGAACAGTTGCATTTGATAAGACCTGCGCAATATTGCACGACTAAATTTTTAATGAAAAACCTGATTTTCCATGATATTAATACCATATCGTAATGCATCTCTAAGGTCTTCATTTGCTTGCAACGTAATGCGCTTTAAATGTTCCACATGCAGTCCTCTGTTTCCAAAGCCTTATCTATGAATCATATTAGATGCTGCATCATTTTAATATCGTTCTAACATTTTCGCTGCATGTTGGATAGCAACTAGAGATTAACAGTGACAAATAGAGATAATGCAAATTCTAATCCTCCTTGAGTTACTCTATCTGCGGTTTTGCATAATCCCTTGCACAAAATGGTGCAAAGCTCCAAGCACCTCGCAGCATCCAGATTCATCCAACTGAAGTAATTGGTATTAAAAGCGTAAATTAATAATCGTTCCCAATAACTTATGTTTTAAGAAAAAGCGAAATGCGCTGTCAAAAATTTGAATAATATTGTTAAGAATATTTAAAGGCTAAAACAACAGTTAAAACTGCCTTTTACCAAATGGTGTCCAAAATGCTGTAACTTCTGTTTACTGACTTTTAATTAAAGTTGGTTGGTTGGTAGGTTGGTTGGTTTCCAATACTCCCACATGGCAACCTTGGCCTTCGGGGTAACCTCGCCCCACCACGTGCTGTCTGGACCCATTTCTCAGGTGGAGGTACCCAGAGGGCGGTGTCCATTACCTCCAATGGTAGAGTGATAATGCAGATGACGGTGAGGCGAGAGGACCTACAGCTTATACCGTGGACTCCAAAGCACTTTGGGCATAGGGGTCACTTCACATTTGCTAGACAGAGGTGAAGGCGTAGATAGGGCCGACTTAAATTCGCCACCCCAGAGCCGGGAATCAAACTCGAGACGCTTAGCACAGGAGCCGCGAACGAAACCACTGCGCTTCCCCGGCGCCCACTTTAATTAAAGGTTTAACTAAATATTAATTAATTCTTGTTAACTTTAATGAAACTTGGAAGACACTTTTCGAGAAAGTAGCACTTAGCTGTACTTTACTGTGCTTTCTGTTTGAATAATAAACAACGAGTTAGGTTCAAATCTTGTGACTTTCCTGATTTGAGTTTTACAATCCCAAGGATATCGGTTCAAAGACGGTACAGACCAATTTTCCTTATCGTTCTTAAAGGGACAGACTTTGTCAGTGGATTTACTACCATGTAAAAGAACTCCTATAGTACGAAATTCCAGCACACCGGCGGTGCTGATATGTTCCTGGAAATTGACAGTGTGATAAGTAAACAAAACATTTGGTTTATTTTTTGAAGTTGGAATGAATAACAATGAAAGATCATATCCACGTACAAAGAAATTAAAACATCATCGCTGCAAAAGGTTAATTTTACCCCTCTTAGTAAGCATAGACGTATTACCATGTGTGAAAGAGCTGAGTAACTAACAGGATGTAAATGTAGCCTCGCCTCAGTTGATTACATCCCGTGTACTGTTTGCTTTTTCATCTGCCTGCATAGTAATGGAATGTTGTATTGACAGTTCAGAATTCCACTATTTTTCTCTGTAAATCCGAAGGCACATAATATTTTGCTAAAGCAAGATAAATATTATTCATAAGAAGTTAAAACATAAAGTGTTAGTGCTACAAACAAACGATGTACACTTCATAACAACGTACCGCAAAAAATGCTCAAATCAATTTAAATTCATATAAAATAGTCGAAAATGAAATTGAGTAGCCCTTTTCCCTACGAAGGAATAATTCTTACAATTGTATCTTTGTTGTATAAGAGGCAAACAACAGGTACAAATTCAACTGTAGAAATTATAACCAGAGCTAGGAAGTTCATACCGATTTCCTTGAGCAGTGTAAGACCGGCCGGGCATGGCTATACAACGCAGCGCTACTAGCAGGGGCAAGGTTCATCGTAGAAGGCAACTTATTACTGCAAAACTGGTATAACTGTATGACACAGAGCAAGTTGTTGGGAAGGAAGACATTCGAATAACATCTTTGTTGTGCTTCAAAGGTGAGAAACTAAGTTTGTTGTACAACCATTGTATGTTTTCTAGAAGTGTACTTATTCATGTCCTTATTTACTTTATTATTTACATTTATATTTCAGTGGGATACTTCAGCAAACATAGAAAAAAGAGAAGCCAGATAGAGAAACTAAATTAGCTGAAATTATTAACGAATTTGCAACAGATTATCAACCAAATAAATCTTAGAAATTAATTGTTCTTTCACACTGGCCGTGTGTAGGCTAAATTGTGGAAACGTAGAGTAGGACTGAAAAATCAATGCCATAGCCTGGATTTGAACCACGGATCTTCTGGTTTCCGTGCTGCTGCTCTTACCATTGAGCTACTATGGCCAACGTGCCGATATGACATTAAATTGTCATACGAATCAGTTGGAGAATTTAATGTCATATTAGCACGCTGGCCATAGTAGTTCAATGGTAAGAGTGGCAGCACGGAAACCAGAAGATCCGTGGTTCAAATCCAGGCTATGGCATTGAATTCTTCAGTCTGACTCTACGTTTCAACAAATAAATCTTGTTTTACGGGACCTTGAATGAGCTTTTCATTTGAAAGGCTTAAGCGGTACATGATTGCTTTTTGTAACAGGACCGCAGATGAGTAAATATGTAGTGAAATTCTTGCTTTGGTATTTCGTTTTCAGATATTTAAGAAATTAATTTTATTATTTGGATGTTATTTTACATTTGATCATGAAATATTACAACCCGCGATATAATTGCTTGGGTACTGCCACAATGTGCATATTTAAATAATGAAATCAGCCAGAGACAACCCTATGCACTAGAATTTGTATGTTGTATGTACATAATGATCTAAATAGATGTGCATTTGCTAATGTCTCTTAAGCCATTTTTTTCTCTGGGCACCCGGTTTCAATGCCTCTCCGCTGGGCGCTTCTTATGTATGACTTATTCGGATGCCGGGAGAGAGTCGGTCGCAACCTGCAAAGGGACCGGCGAGCGGTACGAAATTCCTAGCCTGATTACATTGGGCAACAAAAAATAATTTTTGAATGTTGCAAGCACTTCAAGAGGCAGTTCCTACTAATTTTGGTTTGAGAAAGAGAAATAAGACAATGAAAAATGTTTATTAGTTCTAGTTTCTGTGATATACACAAGGCGGAAGTATTACACATTAGCGGATTGAGAGAAATGGGTTCATTTTAATTACATACATGCTAACAACAATGAAAGTGCATTTGAGTTTTTTTACTGGTAGTTACATGCTAAGAGTTCTAAATTGCTGGAAAAATACTTCACAGATACTCGTGTCTAAAGAGAATCAAGTGGTGGCCTACTGACCTTGTGGTCTTTTAGCTTGCCTCTTGTTTTGGAGTTCCGCAGAATCCCTATACAAAGACAAACAGTAATCCGCAAGCATTACTTCATTCCAACGGCCCTGATATCTTTATTCCATAACAGAAATGTCCTGATGGAATCTCTCCCCATGTTCATCACTAACAGCTCCACAACTAGGAGGGAAAAAGTCTAGTTGGGAGTGGAGAAAATGGATCTTAAGGGATATGTTGCATCCACGATTACAGTATTTTTGCAGGAGCCCTGTCACTAAAGTCCTGCGCCGTGGTGTAGCGGGCTAAGGCAGCATGCCATGGTCCCTTGTCACGGAAAGCGGCCCGGGTTCGATCCCACCCATGTGGTGGGAATTTTCGGTCCCGGGTATAGGACTGGTACCCACTCAACATCGTGAGGAAAGTGTGGAGCTTAAGCTAGGTAAGCGACCCTGGTCCTGAAAACCAACATTCCGGCTGGGGGATGCCAAGATGCTGACCTCATCTCATCCCCGTATCGGTTGGATGATCGTCCACCTCTGCCGTGCGTATGTGGGCGTGAGGCCGGCAGTCGGGTCGGTAGGCCAAGGCTCTGCATAGGGCTGTCGCGCCACGGGATAACCTTAACTGTCAGCAAATGCTTTTAGTTGTCATCTCTTTTACTAACTAAAAATCCCTTGAAAGCTTCCCAAGGTTCTTTTTCCTTCCCCTCCAAAATTTGATCAAATGCAGGATCCTTTACAAGTTTTTATTTGTGGTCCGACAAAAATGCCTTGCTTAACTTTTGCATCACTTAATTTTCAAAATTTTTCTATAATTCTGTTTTGTTAATTGACAGGTATGCCAACTGCAAAAAAGTCCACCAAATTTAATATCTTCACTCTAAAAAATGAACTGTCATTTGATCTTCAAAACAACAGATAATCTGTCTTTTTTATCATGATTTTTTTATTCAGCAGAATGAAATACATGTAAATTCACTATTTTTAAGCCGGAAACATTTTCATTGTTGCCCAGTTTTATTAGTAACGGAGTATTAAAGGTGAAATGTCACAGCAAAAATAATTTCCCTGCATTATGTTTTAAATGATTAACACATGTTGTTATTTCATCAGTTTAAAATTATTCTATAATAAAGTAATTACCAGACCCTTGTTTGTCCGCCTCGGTAGCGTAGATGGTAGCATGTCTGCCTCACGTTCAAGAGGTTCCGAGTTCGAATCTCGGTGAGGGTGAGTTATGTAGGTAAGTTTTTTAGGGGTTTTCCGATATCTTTCAAGACGAATGTCGGGTAACTCTAAGCTCATTGGACCCTGGAAACATTTGAGCATCATTTCATCGAATGCTTTCACTGCGCGATATTCATTTACGTGGGAGGACGTAAATTACAAATATATATATATATATATATATATATATATATATATATATATATATATATATATATATGTTATATATATTTTATGTAAAACAAAATGCAATATTACTTTTTATTCTAGGGCGCCGATATAACCCAGTGGTTTCTTTTGCGGCTACGGTGTGGAAAGTTCGGGTTTAGATTACCGGCTATAAAACCCTGCGGTGCAATACTCTTTTCATACTTAAGACGTACCGCCCGACCACTCCCACCTCCACCGCAGTAATGGAGGGTGGGACGTGATCGGTACTCCTATCCCTGTGACCATATATGAGAGTTCATAGCCAGAGGACACTACTTTTCAACCAGTTGGTATTTCAGGAGTTTAACAAGACTGAGGGGCCCCGGATCAGGATAGAAAACTCCCATGCCGGTACCCGTCTTTCCCACTTAGTAAACATCATAGCTACCGCCGCAGTAAGGACACGATCGATTACTGGTTATGGTTTGGAGATTTTAAGTGTACGGAAACAAAGTCTTCACACCTGTCTAGTTTATGTGAAGTATCCTCAAGAACCAATGAGATTTCAACTCTACAATAAACGTTGTAGGTTCTCTCATTCCACCGTTATGCTCATCACCACCCTACTGTCACTTGTAACCAGAAATAAGTCCAGTACTGCTAACTGAAACTAATTTAGGGGGAGCTAGACATGTCGGAATTTTTTTTTCTGTTATTTGGTTCCATTAAAGTTTGAAATATTTATACGTTCCCGACATTAACTACATATGAGTCTTTCAACAGCTATTTTATAACTTTATGCTATTGTCGAACGGTTTGGCCAAAATATTGGTACATTTGACTATGATAGAGGTTATAAATCCAGTTAAAGCTGAAGAGAAAACGCATAATAAACTGTTTGTGATCCTAATCGCAATAAAATAACCCTACGCTGTTGTAAATCACTTAAATGGTGCATTGATTATTTCCCGTGATACATGTCATCCAGCAAACGGGGCAACTAGCCACCAGCTCCGAGAGCAAACATTTATGAGTCGCAGTTACAAAGTTTTTAATTGGAAAAAGAAAAACGAATTGCAGTTCCCTTCTCTAGTTTGGATCCAGAATTAAATTCTGCCTCACACTCTCATTCCAACTTTGACTTCTGTTACTTAGCAGACATCGGTGCGGAAGGATTGTGCAAAAAATTATGACATCTGCGTTTCTTGTTGGGGAAAGTTGGCAGCAGTTGGACAAGCAAGTTTATGTCTCCCAAGCGCACCAAGCAGAGAAGGCCGAGTAATTATTTTTCAGAGAACGATTCTAATCGATTTCTCTGATATGAATACTAACAAGAATAAGGAACCGGGAGGGTTGGCTTCCTTCGCTGCAGCAACGGCTTCCGGAGCTCGTATTTAATTTCAAAATTGCTTAAATTAACCGAAACATGTTCGCCATTGCTGGTTACTTTCTTCATATATACTGTGGGGTTAAAATTGAGAATTATTTCAGTTTAGAAATTAATAAAAATTTCCCAAACGTTTCTCCAAACGTGGATTTGTAAATGCGTTTATTGCCATCAGATTTCTAATCCTATAAGTGTACAATCAGAGCTCTAGAACTGAAACGAAAGTTCTAATTATTCTGAATAATTTTTAAGTTACAGTTTTTCTACTTATGGTGCCACCATAATTCATGTTTTTATGTAAGTGTTGTGACAATGTGGGTTCTTAGAATTAAAAGTCCAATTTACCGAAATTCTAAATATTATTTATTTCAGTAGAAATATACTGTTCAATTCTCACCTAACAACACTGCATCACATATACAACACAATCTTCCGATTACGATGACAACAACAAACAGCGTTCTGATCACTCTACAACATCAGCTCTCGTTACAAAAGCACTCTCAGCTGTTCTCTGCTTACCTCTCGAGACTAACTCTCGTTTTACAACTGTGCGCTAGCGTGTCACAATCTCTTATATAGCTCATTCATAAATACGAGACTTTTCTCTGTCAATCAAGATATCACTAGAACCTTCCAAATGTGACATCCTATCTGTGCCGGCTATCTTTATTTGACGGCTCTTTGTGTGCACTAGCCACGCTGTCGTTAACTGCTTATTCAAGCTCTTTATTACCGTGAAACACTATCCGCCGTCTGCCATCTATTTGCGCCGAAACGTTTATGCCCGTTGCCGCGACAGTGTTAAACTATATTGTGGGGGGGGGGGGGAGAGACGGCTTGTATCTAAGGTTAGCAACGAGAACCTGTTAGCTGGGGAATCCCATTCACGAGTTCATACCTCAGCAATCCTCATGTAATTCAAAGTTCTTATTTACTATTAAATGGTTTGTTTATAGATACTTTTAAACTATTATACGGGGAGTGTTGCCCGCCTTGGTAGCGTGGTGGTAGTATGTCTGCCTCACGTTCAAGAGGTCCCGAGTTCGAATCTCGGTCAGGGTGAGTTACCTGGATAAGGTTTTTTCGGGGTTTTCCCTTATCCTGTAGACGAATGTCGGGTAACTCTAAGCTCCATGGAACCCGGACTCAGTTGAGCATCATTTCACCCATTCCATTCATCGTCCGATATGACTTAACGTTGGAGGACGTAAATTACAAAAAAAAAAAAAAAAAAAAAAAAAACGGGGAGTGTTATTTTATGTAAGCCGTTAATATAGTTTAACAATATATATATACATATATATAAACAAAACTAAAGCTTTAGCCTTCAAAGGTTCCAATACCGTAAGAGCCAAAATATTATTAGAAGGAAAGCAGTTGAACAAGTCAACTACTTGGTTGCAATATCTCTTATTTTAAAAATAGTGACATATTAAATAAAATCAGCAAATTTAATAGTATATTTGGCACTATAAAGATAACCTTAAAAATACGAGAAGAGGGACTAAACTAAACTTTTCTAAAGTAATGGAAATTCCTATATTATTAAATGGTATTTCATTTTTGACTCTAACAAAAAAAGGAAGAACAAATGATTGAAACAGTGGAAATGAAGCTTTTAAGAAATGTAGCATGGTATAATGTTCTAGATAAGCAAACAAGTGAGGACGTTCGAAAAGAATTGAATATTTTTAAGCTAACAGATAGAATACAAATATATAGAAATAACTGGAAGGATCATGTTGACAGAATGAGTGATAACGGCATTCCAAAATTAGTTGTAGTTTACAAAACGTTAGGTAGAGGAAATATTGGTAGACTAAGAAAGAGAGGGATACAGCACTTTAATAAAACCTGGAAATAAAATGAGACCAATTGTGAATTGTATAAATTTACCAACTTACAGTTTAGCTAAATGGCCACATAAAAGGTTTAGTAATTTTGATAAATTTGAGAGTTTTAAGTATTAAAAATCTTTTGAATTAGTTAAAAAGATTGGCAGTGTTGTATTATTTTAGTTAATTGATGGAAATTAATCATTGCTTCACATTATCCGTATATAGGCTAAGGTTTTTGATAGATAGTTAACACAAAAAATTCAATGCCATGACCGGGATTTGAAACATGGATGTCCTGGTTTCCGTCCAGACGCTCTAACCCATTGAGTTACAATGGCCAACGTGCCATCCTGATATTAAATTCTACATTTGACTCGTATATTTTCCGGATAGACCACTAGGGGCTCTCGCATTCGAGATACACCGTTTGTGGGGACTTACCATCGTAAGTATTTGAGTCCCAGGCTTCATCATTTAACTCTATTTTTTTAGTTATTTGATGGAAATTAATCATTTCTTCACACTTGCCGTATATAGTCTAAGGTGTTTGATAGACAGAGCCAACATGAAGAATTCAATGCCATGACCGGGATTTGAACCACGGATCTCCTGGTTTCCGTCTCGAATGCGAGAGCCCCTAGTGGTCTACCGGGGAAATAAACGAGTCAAATGAAGAATTTAATGTCAGGACGGCACATTGGCAATGGTAGTTCAATGGGTTAGAGCGACTGGACGGAAACCAGGAGATCCGTGGTTCAAATCCATGGCATTGAATTTTTCATGTTGGCTCAATCTGTCTAGTGTTTTACTATCTAAGACCGATAAACTTGTTTATTTTTATGTAACTAACCTTATTTCCTAGAGAAAAACGTTTTGATTTATTTAAAGAAGTTGTTAAATTCAATACATTTATAGGAGGACTTAATAGTTGGTTTTATTCAACTTACTACTTTTTGTTTGGATCAACAAATTTTCACCTTTAATTGTGAAGTTTTTTAACAAACTTCTGGCTTGCTGATCTTTTAATTAGATTTTTTCGAAATGCAAGTCACTAAAGAATGCCCTTTGTTTTTTGAAACCTTATGTAGATATATTGATGATACTTTTGCTATTGTTCCTGATAAACAAGTAAACGGTGCTTTAAAATTACTAAATGTACAAGATAAAGTTATCAAATTCACATTACAAACTAAAATGACGGTTTTATTCCTATTTTGTATTTGAAGATAATAAAAACTAATAGTCTGTTATCTATAGGAAATCAACCCACATCGATAATTACATAAAAATAAATTTTTAACTATTTTTCCCTTTTTATTTCTAGATTAAGAAATATACATCTGAATTAAGGGGAACTTAATAAGGAATACAAACATATTATTAATACGACTTTAATTAATGATTATAATAAAGACTGCATGCAAAAGAAGATTGAAAAATTGAAGTAAAAAAACTGTTAATGATATTTGTACCCTTAAAAATAAAAGATGATTGTAATTTTATAAAATTTGCTCACAATCCTTGGTTTAATAAACAAATTCTAAAAGCTTTTAAAGAGTTTGGTATAACTCTGGTTCCTCAAAACAAATAGAGTATTAAAATTTACTACTTTTCTCTAAAAAAGGATGAATTTCCTAATAATAAAAAATATGGCATTTATCAATATGATTGTTTAGATTGTGATCGGGTTTACATTGGTAGAACAAAACGTAATTTGGATACCAGAAAAAAAAAATTTCGTAACTTTAAGTGTAAACAAACTGATAAAATCGGCCGTAGCAGACCGTTTTTGGTCATTTAACCATTATATAAATCCTGAAGCTAAATTATTAAAACAATTAAATATCCGGATAGATTTAATTATCTGGGAATATACATTTATTTAAAAAAATAAACATCGCGTGGTGAATTTTGAAATACCATCAGTTGATTCTGTTCTTAGGTGTGTGTCGTTTTCAGATTTTGGCAATACTGAAAAACATAATAACGTAGTAACTTCCTTAACGACGAATTTGTTTTCTCCTGTGGTTTTCTTTGACTGACGACGCGAACAAACGTTCGTGAAATCGATTTCAACTTAAACTTATTCAACCAATAAGAAAAATTGACGTCATTTTTCTTAAGATAAGGGAAGCCTTTTGTTTCAAATAATTATATTTGTATAATGCGTATTACTTCACTGTAACTAGTTTAATTTTCTACGTAACCACACTTTAAATTTAAAATTTACGATACCGGAAAGAGCCTTTATGGCTTAAACCATGGAAAGTTGTTGTTGAAGATAAGGGTTAAGCCTTTCACGATAGAACTGGAGGAAGAGGCTTATTTTTTCAGTAACAGTCACAATCGTCTTATCTTCAAAATAAGTAAATAAAAACACTCCAGCACCTCCTATTTCTTCCGCTTGACTTGCTGGAGTTTCAAACACAGGACTTTACTAATTGCATGCCGAGCAGTATTCACGTACGTCATTTTGTCATGAATCGACAATGCAATTCGGAACATTGATGAAGTAGGTGTAACTATACCGCAGTTTTAGGATTCAGCAGTTCAGAGGAAGTGAAGAAAAACCGATATGAGTGCATGCGAAATCACTCCATAAAACATAATAAAATAAATGAAGTGAACACTCAACGCAATACCTCTCTTTTCACGCTTCGAAATGTTTCACAAATAAAGTAGTTGATTTTCAATGCACACTTAGCTTGATTGTGCATTTCGTTGATCCAGAGAAATAATCATATATAAAATTAATTTATGAATAATATACACCTTTTAAACCTTCAGATCATACTTTCATTTTATTACAAGTTTGCAAGACATACATATAGAATTCATAACAGAAGTGGCAGATGTTACGATGGGAGTTTTAAGTGATTCACTCGGTGCTGAGCGAAGACTCCAGTTCATTATTAAGGAAAACTGAAGTCTTGTGGTATAACACGGTAATATGAGGAAATACCAAGGCATTTTGGAAACTAATCTCTCTTATCACATAGCACAAGAACCAGTGAGAACGGCAGTTCCATTTAGCGTTATTCTCTGCGCCTCCTGTCGCACTAGCCAGAAAATCGCACTTCTACGAAATCGCTCTCGAAAAGTTGTTGTGTCGTCAGGTGTTTATACATTCACGCACCTCGCATTTGGGGGGATTTTCTAGCGCGGTGCTTCTTTTGTAAGACTATGCAGAGCAAAGGCGTAAAAACCATATATTTGCACTGAATTAGGCTGTATGGTGATATAAAAGCAGCAGAGGTACCTTCCACTTTAAGGGGGAGACGTACGAGAAAATGTTAAAAAAATCAATTTGTTTTATTGTTTTGTAAAATAATATATAGTTTTAACTATCAAACACCGAAATATTAAGACTGTTTGTGGTCTGTATGTACCTTTAAAAAATTAAAGGCCCTAGTGTTGCATAGTAGCATAGTAGCAACACATAGTCTTACAGCACCTACCAATTCTTAGCATACCTAAACTTGTTAAAGAAATGTCTCTATGGAGAGACACAAAACCCAAATGAAAGCCTCAACAGTTTGATATGGAAAAGGGGTCCCAAACATCGTCTGTGTCTTCTATAGTGGTGAAAATTGCTACAATTGATGCTGCAATAGTGTTTAATGATGGGAATGTTGGCAAAAAGAAAGTTATACATCAGTTAGGGTATCAATCTGGTGTGTATATGGAAACAATTTTGCAGAGTATCGACAACATTCACATCGCTAGTGCAGAAAGAGCTATGAAATTAATGCAGAAAGAAGCAAGACAGAAGAGGAATTTAAAAAGAAAGGCTGAAGAAGACCAGAATGAGGATACAGACTATGGATATGGGAAGTTCTGACTTAAAATTAAAGGGCAAATTTAATAATACTTATTGTATTTTTAATTGCCTTTACACGTAACTTGCATTTTCCACAACTTCGACCCATTTTTCTCTCAAACTACTTCAGCCACAGTGATGCAATTTAGCACACAGATTTCTTATTCCACAATCTAGAATTTAAGGTTAAGTTCCAGATGGAATGTGATGATACAAAATACATGAAATTATTTTAATTTTTAAAGGATGCATATGATTAACATTTTTTAAATTCTATACAGCTTCAATAAGAAATCTAAATCCAACAAATTCATTTTTAGTGTGTTCTAAAATAACATACCAAATTTCAGAAGGATAGCATACGTGAATTTTCAAAACAAAATGGGCTTAAGTTTGTAAATATCTCTGCGTATAGGAAAAATATGTAGCATTAGTTATAAACAATGGAAAATTATGAAAACAATTGTGAATATTTACTGTATTATCCTAAATGAGTATACTAAGTTTCACTTCTCTAACTTGAAAACTTTGGATGTTAAGGCTATTTATGTAAGACCCTAAATATTTGCATACGTCCCCTTTAAGTGACAACGGAGGTTAATTCCCGAAATTTCCTCGCAAAAATATATTTATTATTCTGATCGAGAAATGCGATTATGGTAAATTTGTCTTAGTTTCCCAAATGCTCAGTGATTTATTTCAAATAGGAACTGATTTTTCAATATGCTAAACAAATAGTTCTGAAATTGACTGTTATTTGCGGAGTGGTTATTAAGACCTTATATTTCTATACAATTTTAACCAAAGTAATGCATCAGGAAGCAATGCATGAATTATTTAGCATATTTGTTCTGTTTTGTAAGATAAACACTCAGATTTTTAAGATATTTAATTTATCCCTAAGAAACTACTTTGCAAGGAAACATTTCCTATACAGAAAATAACTTAGGTATTATATGCTGTTGATATGGGTATAAATTGTATTCGTTTTTGGGGGGTTTTCCACTATGTCTAGCAGGCGTCAGTTTAACGAGAAATTCCCTCACTGTACAGAGTTCCTGTCTGCCTTAGGCCAGCGCTTTTCAACCTTGTTTCATTTCCGTATCCCTTTGCTGCCCATTTTCATTAACTTTTCCCCTTTTGACACGCAAAACGTTCTCTTTTTCACATGCTGAATTTGTTAAGTCCCTTCAGCACGGGCTTGCGATATGTTCATGAAGGGTGCGCAAGCTAGATAAGCTGAGTCTATGATAAAACGAGGCATCCAAAATGGGAACTATGATGGTTTAATGATAACCGCACACAAAAATGTATGAAAAATATGTAAAGTGAATACTTAAAACAGTCTCAACTGTCATTCTAAACAATCAGTTTTAAAACAGTTAAGTGCAAGGATGCAAGCAAAGAAATTTTTATTTCAGGATCGATTCTTATAAATATTTTTAAATGTTTATATTCAAACTAAATTTATTTTATAAACTTATTACTTTTGTAAACCTTGAAATGGATTACTATAGAAAGTCTGTGTTAGGAAATATAAGGAAATTGAGTTATATAGGTGACTTTTATTGATGAGAGATTAGACAATTTAAAAAGTTAATTGAATATGTAAACTCAGTACATCTTAAACTATGGTTATAACAACAGCTATAGTGCATAATTGATATTCATTTCAGTTTTATACTTACTCCAGTGTAAGACAGGCAGTGGCCCTGTGACGTCAGTTTCGCCAGCTCTCACCGCAAAATGTGCTCCCGAACGAAAGACAAGTTAGTGTGTGACGTTACCGCGCTAATTTCTGCTGTCGAAGGGGAAGGAATAGTTAATAGTTTAATGTTTGCGTGTAGGAAAGATAGGAAACGTATTAGGTGTTACTAATATGTACAACCTACATCTTGGGTGTAGTAATATTAAATGCGGACTGCTTTAATTACAAAATTGGTCACAGTTTATAAGCAATTACATTTTGGCTCTTTGCTATGAGAGAATACATATAATTTCAAGTAATTTTCTCTGCAACTTGGAGGAGACCCACTCAGAACAAAATTATGCACATTTTCCGACACCTACTGCTTCGTTTTTCTTTAACTACTTTATCAATGGTCAGGACGTAATGTGTGGGAAATCTGTAATCGAAGACTGCATGTTAAATTGTGATATGACCGGAACTTAGCTAATTTCATAACAGAAAAATATTGTTGGGACACGTATGTCGAGCCAAACATACACAATACCCGTGCGGCTTGGGCCACACAATCAGTCAAGTCTTTCTTGAATTTGTATTTGTCCTTCAATAAGTCGTCACATTGTAAATTTAACAGTTCCATTTGGTACCTAGCAGCTATATTTTTGTCATCGAGTGCGCTAGACCTGACTGAACTTTCAGATTCTGTAGTCGCTGCCCCATTAACATAGGCAACTTGGTACTACACGGCTCTTGCCAGACGTTACACGCAATGCAGGCCGCGCTCCCTACTGAAATACGTCACAACTATCGAAGCTGTCTTCTTCTGACTTACTGAGTCTGGCTCTACTCATTCAAAGTATATTTACTATTTTAATTTAAACCTTCCTTTTTAAAACTTAGATAATTATTCTAATAATAGACGTAACGGTGTCTCCTCGCCATTACATTTATAAATGCAATAAGACGTCTTTCTCAATACTGATTTGGTGACATCTTAATCCTGCAGTACCTGAGCATTTATTTCATAAAGAAGCAAAGCAAAGCTTAAGTTTAACTACAGTTAGAAAGAATGATACGTTAACATTAAATGTATTCGAGAAAAACATGTAATATTTTCGGAAAAACGAATCCTTTTGATGACCTGAATTCCATTTCTTCCCCATAAGTTAGGTTTAGATTCCTAAGGTTTGAATACGCGAAGCATAATTTTACCTATAAATAACTAAGGACGAACTTCTTGCCCAAGTTAATCAGTGTTATACTCGTAGACACATTTTAAAGTAATGATAGGGGTGGGTAATAACAACCACCTCGGGCATCTACATTCTGTAAACTGGTGCCTCTTTTAAATACCAGATGGTATTCTCCTCTTTAGCGTTTTCCACAGTCTTATGCCCGATTTCACCAACAGATGTTAAATTCCACGTTAGCCAAAGTAACGTAACAACTGTCACAGAAAATGTTAACAAAAACGTGTTACCGCCAAGAAACTTGTAAATATTACAGCTATAGAAGGCTATGGATGAATCGTATTATTTTCTGAACATACTGCGATGCGCTTTTGTTTTCATTTTTGTCTGCACACAGCTGAAAAAGTGGCGGGTGAACAAAATCCTAAATAAAAGCCGTGGGAGAAATTTATCATCGATGGAGAAAGAACTGTTAAGTGAATTGGTGACGAAGTGTAAGTTTATCTTGGAAAATAAGAGGACGGATGCAACAAATGTAAAAGAGAAAAATGCCATGTGGGAAAACATTGGAAACGAATTTAATTCAAGTGCATGTGTCACTACTTCAAGCACCAAACAACTTCTTTAGCATTACGTAAATTTAAAACTAGGTGCGAAGAAGGACAAGTGACTTGAACGTTTGAAGACGGGAGTAGGAGAGTATATTGTCCACCGAATTCAGTGAATTATAAAATCGCCAAGTTATTAATACTTGAAGCAAAGGCGAGATTGGCATATTCCTTTCGATGCATGTTCTAACCTCTCTTGTACTTCCGCAGTAACCTTCACAGCAACTTGTTTCGACGGTCTATACCTCTGTAATAGCTCCTCAAAATCATTTATCCTCATAGGCTGTACTCCATTACGAATGCTATTTAGACGGTCTTAAATATAGCAAATCGACATCAACAACTGAGTTCAGGCCGTCCTATCTTGAATATTTACAATTGTTAAGGACTTAAAAACAGAAATTTGGTTTGTTAATTTAACAAGAGATTAAACACCAGGTGTTAAGGTAACACTTGTTGGTGAAATGCAATTTTTGTTTTAAATATTGCTAAACTCGTGTTAAGTCTTAAATACTCTTGGTGAAATAGGGCATTATTGGTTTAAAGGACAATATCTGGAGTCGATATAGCCCACTCCTTTACAGGGTGGAATTGGATTCGCCACTTACGCTCGTCAACCCTGCAGGTAAGACTACAGTTAACCTCAGTGGGGCAGCCTGGTGATGTAGCACGCCTTCTACTAGCTCTGCAGGCTAGTAGCCGGGACTGGTTAGGGACCCCTCTGCCCCCTCCGGGTGGCCGGAGCCTGGCCGGAGGTACCCAATCTCCCATCGGTATTGGGGACCACTACCCCCCGAGACCAACCCAATCCGAACAACTCCCGATCGGGAGGGACTCTAATGTTCAACTCGAGATGCCTCTAATAACGTCAAAGGTACCACGATGCGGTATGGGGCCCGCAGCGCCCGCCCCACAGCAACTAAGGGGACTGATCTCTCCATGGTGAGGAATGGGTACAAGTAAATAACTAAGGAGGAGTGTGATAAGGGGGTATAAACTCACAGATACGTTTTAAATCATAAGAGACCTGTGGAACAAAATTGCGGATTATATGACATCATAACAAAGGAAGATAAATGCCAAGGAACCATGCACTTCTAAAAATTAACTACCTTCCTGAAGAACTAATTTTAACCCAGAACATTTTATAACTATTGAAGAAACGTATATGTTGTTCTTAAAATACCCGTATATAATAAAACTATACAGGTAAAAAGCTAATCTGTTTTTTTCATATTCCTTTCCCTAATCATTATAAAGTATGTCATAAAAGTTTATTTTTGTACGTGTCTACCATATGTTATTCGAAATAAACTTGTAAAATAAATTTAATGTTCACTTTTTTGTAGACATAAGTGAAATAAAGAAGCCCGGAGCTACAATTTATTCGTTGTAAAGTAGTCATCTACAGTTTCGCAATTTTATGTTATTTACATGACATTGAAATAAATCAAGGAATGGTAATGAGGTCTGAGAGAATGAAAATATTGACAACAACTAACACTTAATGTGCAAACATCAGTAGAAAAATTAAAGTAAACCTCAAAGTACTGAAAGCGTAAGATTACCAAAAGCTTATTTCTATGGGATATCACAATAACCATGACCTTCTGGAGCTGAACTTTTATTATGTGCTGTTATTTTACTTTTATTTACAACATTTTATATTCGAGTATTTAATTCATAAAATGCTTCACACAACTGTTACAGTAAATATTGGTAAATTATTCCATGTGACGTAAAGTCATGTTTCGTAGGACAGATCTCATGGCCTTGTTATGCAGCTGTTACATTGAAGGGGAGTGTTATGACTCGCCAAACGAACAAGAGAGAATAAATAATTTACAGACATAAATAAAGGCGGCAATCATTTTGTCTGCTGAGAAGGCATTTAAAAGTTACAGCGTCGTTGTACAGCCCTGCTGTGGCTACAAGAGAGGCCCCTCTTTCGGTGATACTGTTGTTTTATGGACCCCATAATCTGACCCTTAATCATCGTGATGTAATCCCAAGAGGGTTCCCTGACCAGGGGTGCATAATCTACCATCCAGTCTATCGGAGAATACAGCGTAGCAAGAACCTTCTTTCAAATGTTTTCTACTAGTTTTATTATCACTTTCTTCAAACACTTAGAAGTGCGATAGTATCCTTGCTTTCACTACAGCTTATATTGTAACTTTTTACTAAGTCTTCTAACATATTATTTATCAGAAACTAAGTGACGGTAGGGGATCGTTCGCTGAAAAGTATACAAATGAAAAAAAGGCTTCTTGTCACTATATCCAATTTTAGTAACCCTTATATATAAATGGTTCTTAATTGGAACGAAAATCTAGGCTACACGATAGTCTGACTAATCATGAACGGAAGAAGAGGTTTCTCAGTATGCTCATTCACTGATATTTCTAGAAATACGAGTATTTTTGCCAATATTGTTCTATGTTCATCCGTTTCTGAATAAAATTGTAGGCTTTGCGTAAAAAATTAGACACTACAAAAGACACAAGCAGAATATGCGGACTACTTCTTACTTCCTTACTTAGTTTCAGCATTTAAAATGTCATGTAATTTGTAAGAATGTAACTATATGAATACTTTCCGTAAAAGTCACTAAATAAACTCTGCCTTGTATAGCAAATCTCTTAAACCACCACATTGGTGGTTTTAATACATTCTGAAAGGTAGAAACTCACATTTATCTCAACAAGCCTTGTTTATTATCAACAAATTAAGTTATGTTAATTCAGAAACCTGTTATCCAACTATTTAGGGTGTACAGGTAAATCTAAGATGTTATTTAAAGGTTAAGGAAATACCATTGCAGCCAATATTTTTGCTGAAATAGCATCAATTTGTGTCTTAAAACCATAATCCAAAAACCACTTAACCATTCACGCTTTTAGGGAGATAACTGGCTAACTGAGGATGATGTAATGAACAACATTTCATCAATATATGATTTATTTGTCGACTTACAAATGTTAGTTATTGGGAGTAGTATATTTTCACATACACTACTTCAAGAAGGCGTGACACATAGAAGCTAGGTATTTAGAAGGTATTTAGTCCCCCCGCACTGCTCAAGAGTCATAACGACGAATGCGTAGGCCCCAAATTGTATTGAAAGCGAGTATGAATGCTTTCTGCAAGACCAAATTATCTATAATAGTGAATTACACGCTGTGGTGTGAGCAAGTGAAAGCAAGTGGATAGTCTATACTGAGAGGTGGTGTGTATTTCTCGGCGTAGTTGCGAACATGCAAAAACGATAAGGCAGTAAAATATATCGTCATTTGTGATAAGACTATTAGACGTAGAGAACAAGAATTTCATATACCTAAGTGGGTATATATTATGGCATTCTTCATTAAACAGCTGCTTCTATACTCCTAATACCTATCTGTATATGGTCGACATTCGTAACTAACACATTTTATATATGTATAAACATGTTAAACGTTTCGAAACCCTACAATACCTTTGGTATTAAAAATTTATCAAATCCATCCTCTTAAGTACATTCTTTTCTAGTCAAATTAATATCATTTACTGCTTATTTATCAGTTCTGGTTGATTACATGTATTTTAATTAGTTTCATTGCTTCTTAGACTAATTAATTACTCATGTTCTTCAAAAATGTGTTTTTGAGATTATTTGTCGCTCAAGACTCAAATTAAACTCTATCTGCAGTATTTTTTGTTTGATGAAATTTTGGCACTTCTTTCCCCTTTGAACGGCTTTTAGAAAATTTCTGCGTTTAGCATTTAAGATCGGAAGGTACAGCTAAAATTCTGATGACTTACATTCAGACTGTTGCATCTACTTAACTTTCATCCCGATAAAAATGTATATGTATATACTTTTGTTACATATTTTCTTTTAGACACAGTGGGAATAGTGGAATACAGGAATTTTCAGAAACAATATTCTAATCGTAAAAGCTTTTCACTGGTTGGAATGGCTTAAAATTTCAGGGGAAAAAAGAATGACTCCTTGATATTTGGAAAAGTATAAGTGTCATAAAATAACAGAGATATCTGTTAATGGTTATATTCACATAAAATACAGTTGAAATGAGTGTGCTTTGACGAGATTTACATTTTATAAAATAGTGTTTGTGTACTCCTTGTGCTTTATACATTGGAATTATTAGCAAAATCCTTACATGTATATATGGTTTTGACCTTTTATGCATAAGAATTGGAACATATATAATTGCCGTTTTCCCAGTTGTTTAAAATATGTAATAGTGAAGAGTAATTAAGTAAAATTATTACAATTAAGCTATCAATACTGTTGAACTATACAAAATAGCGAGTCTGCCCTGCAAAAGTCTATTTTTAAACTTAGTGAACTCCGTAAGCAATATAGTATGAAAATTTATTTTATAAAATCAAAGGTAATAGTATTCATTGGGAAAGAGCCAATTAGAACAAATATAGTTATAAATAATCGTTGCGTTGAACAGATAAGCCATTTTAACTACCTGGGAACTGATGTTAGTCATGACAAGGAATATGATGTCTACAATAAAATATGCAAATTTCAAAGATTGTGTGGAACAATAAATAGAACATTTAGAAACAAAATACGTAAAGAAACAAATTTAAAGTTCTACAAAGTTATGGCTGTACCTATACTGACATACGGAAGTTGACTTGGACGTTAACTAAAAAGCAACAGAGTAAAATACAGGCTTCAGAAATGAAATTCTTGAGAAGTGTGAAAGGATGCACTAAGAGGGACTTAAGAAGAAATGGAAATATAAGAGAAGAGCTGGACATTTTTAGTATGAATGATAGGTTAAAAGATCTCAAACAAAAATGGATGGCACATGTTGAAACAATATCAGATAATAAACTTACAAAACAAATATTACAGTATCATCCTAAAGGTAGGAGATCGGTGGGCAGAGCCAGGAAACGATGGCTAGAGGACTTCGAAGGCGGAATAGGCACTTGATTGCCTATGTCATGAAGTGAAGAAGAAGAAGAATACTGTTGAACTGCTTAATATCTTTCGGTCTCTGCCAGATAAATTAATCATAGCAAATAAATATGTACATAACTATATGAATTAACTTATTGGTAGAAGTAAATACAAGAAGAAGTGAATGAAGAAGTGAAAATAGTTTATGAAATCCACACATTGTGTCCAGCTATTCTGTTTATTACACTCTAGATAGACGCGGTTTGGTGTAATGGCTTGAACTCTCACTTGTCATGGAAGAACCTACGTTCAGTTACATACTCAAAATTAAAAGTTCAAACTAATTCATTAAGTTGTAAATATACTAAGATGTTGTAATTATATGTAAGATAACATAACGTATTACTGAGAGTCTAAACTTAAACTTTAAGTAATGAGCTGATACCTTTAAAAATAATTCAGATCCATCGCTTTGCGTCAGGAAATGGCTCCTTTTACTTGAGAAATACCAGATCTGTCCACAGAAATTAAATGTTTAGTGTGTAACGCTTCATTTTACTGTATACGGTACCATCAGGTGACACTGATGATACATGAGGTTTAGATGGAGTACTGTGGAATGTGAAGGCGGTGGAAACCGGAACTTCCGGAGAAAACCCGCATTAGTGAGCTATTGACACCACAAATCTCACTTTTTCTCTGCACATGAACTTGCCATTTTTGCCTGTATGCAATGATTGTTTCATTTAGACTCTGAATTTCAAATTCTCTTCTAATATCCTCGCTTCTTTTCTTGTCTATGAGTCTATAGCCTGCCACCTGTCTCAGCAGCCTCCACTTTCTCCTGTTGTGAGATAGTCAAGACCCAGTTTTCACACCCATAAAGCAGGGTTGTGACCGCCATTATTTTATACAGTTTTAACAAAGTTTGACGATTACAATTTTTAAAAGCTCTTTTTATTGTGCCACATATTGTTTGGAATTTGTTTATTTTGTTTTGTATATCTCTATTACTGGTATATGACACAATAGAGCCAAGATAATTAAAATAACTTTCTTGTTGGATGGGTTTATCATTTATGCAAATTTTTTCTCACAAATGGTTCGTTCCTATAAAAGCCATATGTTTTGTTTCTTTCTTATGAAATTTTAAGATTATGTTCTCTTGCATACGGTAAATTATGCCCGTTAAAAGTGAACAGTAGAGTGCTTAAGATTTTACCATTATGATACGCAATGGTGTACGATGTTAAAGGAATAGTCGACCGGTTCACTTCCAATGATTCATCACTTACCTACATAGACCTAGTTCCACTCAAAATTTGTCTTCGTCTGTTCATTCTCTTGTACTCCTGAATCTAAGACCGTCATGTTTCAGACTTTGTATATAAATCAAATATTAGAAATAGTTATTCGGGGTCTGGTGTACACCATCGTTCTGACGAAATGGAAAAAGAAATGTTTAACTCCTCCCCTTTCGCCGTTTACCTAGCTCACGTTGTTCTTCGTAGACTAGTGCATGCGTAAGGGTTTATGTGCGTCAGATTTGAATTCAAACGAATAACATACTGGCTCTCTCAAGACTATCGAACCACGTGGTTCCCAATTAATGTGGAAGAGCATTTGGATGATCCAGGATGTCAATCCTGCCAAGAACTTGCTTCCTGACTAAGATTATTCAGGTTATCTCTATTCCTCATAAAGAGAAGGTAACAACTTCGGGCTGGAACGTCTTCCTTCCAAATTATCATTTCCCAAATCTCGTATATGTTTTCACCGCCCGTAGTGCTGTATATAGTAATTAAAGGTCACCAAACATTATTAAAGAGATACACAGGGCTAGTGCCGAATATTAAATGGTCAAAGACACCATAGAAAACGAGAGAGGGCTGCACGTTTTAATGCATTACCTTGTTCCACTTTCAGCATTGTTTTTAAAATATCTGTTGCAGAACGTATGGCACATAAGTTTGCGAACACATATCAAATGTAGTGCTATGCATATGTTTGCGATTCTGCTTGTGACAAAAAAGGCGAAAAAAAGTTTAGCTCGCTTCCGGATTGCAGTAATATATAATCCAATGTGTATAAGTCTCTCCATCAAACCAAACATTGACATGGCTCGGGAAGCCAGCCTGAATTCAACCCTCGTATTTCCAATGCGCAACCAGTCACATTGATTGTGCAGTTCAGATCTGCGGATGCACGACAAAAATAACAAGAAATGAAATGTCAAAAGGATACATTGTAGCGTGAGTTCAATGAAACACTATATAATGAAAGGCGTCAACTAAAACACCAAAATGTTAAAGACGAAGTTTGCAATGG
This sequence comes from Mantis religiosa, assembly GCA_030765055.1. Classification (NCBI taxonomy): domain Eukaryota; kingdom Metazoa; phylum Arthropoda; class Insecta; order Mantodea; family Mantidae; genus Mantis; species Mantis religiosa. Next base: position 52,009,115 of record CM060953.1, read on the forward strand.
CAGCAATAGAAGTATTGATGAAAGGACGAAGGATTGAAGGGAAAAGATGATGATGCTCTCGTATTTTCTTTCCCTTGCTGCTTATGAAAAATATTTGTTGCTTTAAAACTAAGAATTACAAATTAAATTTCTGGTACCAAATTCACGTGATTTCTCTCTCTGTTGTGTACATGCGTCATGTTAAGTGAGATAAACGTTGCAGAAATAGTTGCGTGAAACATTTCGTTCAAGATAAAAGTAGGATACAAAAATCTTAGTAGTCATTTGTTTAAACCAAAACGCTATTCACTGGTATAGAAATTCCATGCATATTCCCTAACAGAAGGTAGCAACAATGTCACGCTTAAAGTGCATTTGAAAATAGTAAACAATAATAATGAATGTATAGGAAATAGCCAATGCCAAAATAAAAGTGGTTTGATGTAAATTGTGTACTTTGAAGAAACCTATATTTTTCGATGTAAATATTCTGTAGGTATGCTGTGAATAATTTTACACCATGAAAGAAATTTTCTCCTAAAGAAAGACTAGTCTATTCTAAGAAATTAGAAGATAAGGTCTGATACACATTTCTACAAGTGACAGAAGTATTTGTCATTTTGAATATTATCTTTAAAATATATATTTTTTGAGAATATTAAACACTGTTAAACGCTCATCTTATAAAGGTATAGTGTCATCCATATTGTCACCCGAACGTCGGAACTCCCGATAGAACCGGCCGACAGTAGCGTCAGACGGGAAGCATTCAGGCCACGCCTAACCATTTGTCTCGTGTCACTAACTGAAGGGATGATTAGGAGAGCGGCGCGAGCCCTGTACCGTCTCTTTTTCCTCCCACCAGACGTCTCGAAACCTCGGAATAATTGTGCGCGCCGCGAACCTTCCAGAAACGGCGATCTCCCCTATATAAGGCCTGCAGTTGGCGAGTCAGTTCAGTTCTTGGCGAGCAGTCGTGAGGAGCGCCTAGTGAGTGGACGGACTGGAAGACGGTGTACGTGTATTAGAGGAGTTGTATATAACTGTGAGCGTGCGATGGACCTGTGACAGACGAACTGGTGAATTGTAATTGTGTGCGCTAAGTAATTCTATGTAATCGGCAAGTGTTTCAACTGTAATTTGGTGGAAATAAAGAACATTTTCAGTTTGTGCAATTGGACTTTTTATTTCACGAACCCACAGTCACAATATAAACCTGAGCAATTTCAATATGCCATATCTTTGAACCAATAATAGGACTTACGTGCTTCTTTGGGAGAATATAATACACAACTGGGAGATTACATTACACTATTTACATCTAAGAGAAAATGTTGGAAGTGTCCTCCACCACTATCTATACATGTTTGAACTTGTCTCACCATATTCTCTGAAGTTTTACGGAGAGTGTCCTCGCCAATGTTACTTATTTCGGGTCGAATGGATTCCTTGAGGACATAATTGTCTGTCGCCTATTCTTTATTCTTTATATACCCCCACAAGGAAAAATAGAGTGAGGTTAGGTCAGGTGATCTGGAGGGCCACAGACCTTTTGAAGATTATTCGGTTATCAAAGAAACTGGTTACAAATTCCATGGTGTCATTAGATATATTTCACGTTGCTCCATCTTGCTGTAAATAATCTTCCCTCAATTTGATATACTCTCCGTAAAACTTCAGAGAATATGGTGAGACGGGTGTAAACATGTATAGATAATGGTGGAGGACACTCCCAGCTTATTCTCTGAGATATAAATAGCGTAATGTAATCTCCCAATTGTGTATTATATTCTTCCAAAGTTGCAAATGTGTCCTATTATTTTTTTTAAAACTTATGGCGTATTGAAGTAGTTCAGATTTATATGGATCACACTATATTTTGGAATTCGGGATAATTTTTTTTCAGTGTTCAAGAGTCGTATGAACATTCGTATTTCATTGACATAGATGAACGTGTTAAAACTCGCCTTTTGATTTGGGAGGCCTGAGAGCCTATTTACGTGCATAATTCAGTAGCTGCTTCTATATCTACAAGGTAGAGGAGATAAAATAGGAGTTCAAATTGCAGCACATTTTTATTTCAGCTTCACAGTTCCTGAGAGTATAATAAATAACGACGGCTTAGTTTGCTCTCGAGTATTCCAGTGACACCTTTATTGTGTATGAAATAATACATACAGTTTTCCATTATATCAAAAGTATATTTCCCCAATTTCATTCATCGTCCGATATAACTAGATGTTTGAGGACGTAAATTAAAAAATTAGGTCGTTCTTCTATATTTTAATTTTAATTTCGGAAACCTTAATGCTACAACTGTAAAATGTTACCCAAGCAGAACCCAATTTACGAGTATTTTACAGTATGGTCACTAGTAACATAGTTGCAACTCAGTTCTTGTAGCCTCCATCATTAACCATTAGGTGACTTCGACAATTCATTAGTTGTCATCTCCTACACCTAAAATAAATGAGAAAGGAATAGTATCCCAGAAAGCTAGCAGAAAAGGTTGTGTTTGCAACCTCCATAGAAAGCTTCTCTAACTTGCAAAAGTTTGTCACTTGCTTATATTTGTTACGCAAATACCAAAAAGTTTTACATCATTTTAAACCGTAATTTAAAAATAGAAGCCTTAACTAAATTTCCGACAAACTTTTGAATGTCATCTATATTTTTCCTTTCATATTTATCAAAACTTCATCAAATGGGAATGAAGATAAATGTACAAGCAGGCAATCAGAAATTAATGTGGAACAGTCAGAAGAAATTAATTAATCGATATACTTTAAACATAAAGAGTGCTAATACCAAATATCAAAAAACAAATATGGAGTTGTGTTTCAGTAACACTGTAAGGAACTGGGATTAAGATGAATTATTATACTATAGGATAATCAGATTTTCATATTTTAATTGGAACATTATATTCAGAAATACAGTTAACTTTGGGGTATTAATGGACAGCAATTTAATATAAGTAGAGGTATTTGTTTCATGAAATTACTGTGATGAGTTCTTGATTAGTTTTTCACCTGAAATTAAAATATACGTATAATACACCCAAAGAGACATACAACTTCTAATAAAATTTCAAACAATATTTAACAGTTAATAAATTTCAAAATGAGTGAAATTTTGGAAATTGTCATTAAGTTTTGCTAATGTCCAATTTCGTAAATTAATCATATTCCCTGAGTAATTTCTACATAAATACTTCAAAATACACCTTTCGTATCATTTTAATTATCTTAAATTTTCTTCATAATTTATAGATATAAAATGAGGAGGGGAAGTTCCGAACTGGGTAGTCTTCAAGTTTTATTCGGTTCATGTTGAGTTTGCTTTACTTTATATTAGTGGGATCAGGTCGATCAGCACTGAAACCGCTTTGCCCACCTGCAAATGTAATACATATCTAAAATGCATTTTTTGTCCATACTAGAACCTGAAAATAGTGGCACTCTTTTATTACATTACTTTCTACTGAATAGTTGGACATTTCTGTACATGTACTAACCAAACACCAGTGGGGAGTAGCACGTGGTTGTGCCAGAGGAGATGGATACGTGTCCACAGAAATGCCTCTTGACCCTAGAAGTGATTAAGGTTGCACGTAAAAATCCCCAAGCTTCCCCCCACCTGCCCGCCTGGGGCTATAAAGTTTTCCCGATCAGGACAAGGGCTCGAATAGGTCTCCGGGCCCATCAAAACCCCTGACACTGCTACCAACTTTAATAGCTTCGGTTTTTATTGCGCCTGTTGGAAGCGGTGCCAATTTTCGTGAAATTCCACGTAGCATCGTACAGCATCCGTCTTCAAGCGAGAACTGCTGCTGTATGATTTTACATGGTCTGTAAACATGAGGTTTCTGTACCCATAAACGTTGAGCACGTTGGAATTTAGCAGCTTGAACTTGAGGTAAACTACCAAACTGATAATGTATGACGTAACGGGTTAAATGCTTTAGACAAATAAGGAATTTATGGGTCATGTGAGTTATGAAGGGAAATTATTATAAGATAAAGGGGAAATGGTAATTCATAGAGGTAAATTTAATACCTAATTATTATTTAGACTTCTAATTAAATTTCAAATAAATTATCTCATAGTATTTGAATACCTGTATTCCTAACACAGTTAAAGGCGAAGTAAAAGGTGTACTATTTAATTCTCTGTTAGGTGTATAACATTATAACTAAATTATCTTCCTTCCTCCCTCCCTCTCTCTCCCTCTCTCGAAATATGTTGTGTCACTTTAACCACATTTTCATAACACGAAAGATGTATTAGACGATACCTTGTGGATCGGAGTTTTGCAGATCGTTATCCTGCTAGGTTTAATTCTTGTGCCACACCATCTTACTGTAGCCACAGAGGCCTTCGTGCTAGGCAACTGTACTTCTGCATATAGAGGCTTTGACAAATGTCCAAGGAGATCCTTGTGAAGGAAGGTGTATATCTGCTTCTACATGTGTAATCCCGTCTACCTGTCTTCATTGTTTATGGATAGATGGTGGAGAATTTGCGGTCTAAATTTGTCACTGTATGAGCAATTCCCCGTGTGTACATTTTCTTGTCGCCTGTTTATCAAAATTTTTAATCTCAACTAGAAAAACATTTACTTATATCATTTCTGTTATTTGTTTGCACCTTCCAATGACGAAATCTAAGTTTCGGAAACTTCTTCCATGATGCTTTCATAATTTTATAAAAAACTGGAATATATATCTTGAATTTGCTGAGAAAGACTTATGAAGTCTTTATTTTTGGTAATTTTGCATAATTGTAGGAGTTCATACAATATTACTTCACTGAAAATGTACTTTCATCTCTTAAAGCACATACTGGAGTTACCATCTCTGAATAAGTCAATGCTATTAGCTTGATTTTTATAATAACTTTTCATTGGTAAGAATTCATTCAATTTTGTCTTTGTTTCTCTCATTCTTAAGGTAGTTTAATTATGATGGTTTCAGTTCTTGGGTTCATATAAGCTGCACCAGCGTGCCAGAATTTCGTCCGACAGGAGCTCCTTTGTATCAGTAAAACTACTGTTATGTGGCGGTCCTTCTCAGGCATATATAGAAATCATAAGTCTGGCCAGATTTGAACACCCTACCTGGAGATTAGTAAGCTGGCGACTAAACAACTAGGTCTAGGTCTAGGTGGCAAGAGAGAGATGTGCAAGTTACATTTTGGGTGTTGTAATATTAAAGATGATTGCTTTAATTACATAATTGGTCACAGTTTATAAACAATTACATGTTCACTCTGTGCTATCTGAACTTTAGACTTGTTATAAAGTAAATAAAATAAAACCAATTAAATTTCTCTGCAAATTAGACGAGGCCCATTGAGAACAGAATTACTATTTTATCAATGTCAGGACGTAATGCCTGGGAAATTTGTAACCGAAGGCTGCATGTTAGATTGTGATCAAACAAAGTACTTTGAGGATTTGACTCAGCAAATTTTATAAGAAAAAAAAATAGTTCACACAAACATGTCCAGCCAAACATAGACAATGTCCGTGCGGCAAGTGAATAAAACCTTGGAAATCTGTAAAACTCAGTCAAGTATTTCTTGTGTATATATTTGTGCTTCAATAAATCGTCATATTGTAGGCAACTTGGTACTACACGGCTCTTGCCTGACGTCATACGCACTGCAGGCCTCGCTCCCGGATGAAATACGTCACAACTTCCCGAAGCTATCTTCCTTTGACATATGGTGCTAAGATATCTAAGTATTTAATTATGTGAGAAATTTCAAAACTTATGGTAAATTTTACTATTCCGTCTGTTACCTACAGCTTCCTATTTGATTCGTCTGTGGCAATAATATAGTTAGTCAAGTTTATAATTTGAAATCCTAATCTTTTGTGAGATTTTATTTTTGTATTATACTATTTTAAATTGTATCATAATGTAGACCATATTGGGCTTGGCTATAAGCTTAAGGACTGCATATAGTTTAGATCATAGCTGCGTAATGAGGGAACAGAGCTTGAGAATTCTCTTGATTTTGCTGGAAAGTGGACCCCCATGGACATAGGTGCGCTGCGGGGAGTGGTGGGGTAGCTATGAACAATAAAGGGGTCAATACTTAAGGGTGTTAAAAGAAAACCAACGTAATTGAGACAGAACATCACAAAGAGAAGACAGATAATAAAGAACAGAAGAAGAAATAAGTGAACAGCGAAAACCGGAAATCAGCAGCGAAGAAGAAGAAATAGCCAAGCCAGTAAAGTATTTACCGGAAGAGAAGGAGAGAGCTCGGTTTTCTCATTTCACGGTGCCTCTCTTTCTCGACAGACCGAAACGATGTCGTCTTCACGCGGATTGCCCCTCGGGACACCTGGTGTACGGGGGCATGGGCCCTCGTGTTCACAGACTGCCTTTGCTGCCCACGCGCACAATTCCACCAGGACTCTTCCGCCTGGATTAGATTTTCCCCCAAAGCGTTTCCTCGTACCAATGAGGAAAAATAAAACTACTACAAAATATAAGGAAGACTGAATTTCCCTAAGCCCTACATTTAATTATTTGTTGCTTCTTTATCTTCTGAGTCACGCGCAGCTGCTATCCTCCACTGTTTACTGCATACGACGGACACTACCTTAACATTCAATTTAAAGAATGCACTTCCACTGCAAATGAAAACCGCATCTGGAGGAATAATTAAAATGTCCCATTTGGATTCAAATTTGATAAACCTAGGAATCATTTACATGGAAAGTGCTGCCTAATAAATGGTACTGTCACAGCGTTGTATGAGCAAACAAAATGGCTATATTAGCCGAATAAATAATTCCCTAATTTTATCACTCGTCCGGGAACGTATAGAAGCTGAAAATGATGATGGTAATGATAATTATAACAATGATACTATTATGATGATAATTAAATAATATCTAATAATGATGGTGATATTGATGTAATTTATATTTTATGATGTTTACTGTACAGTGTACCTGAAAAAGAAATTTTTTGTCGTAGAGATTAATTATTCAATTAAACAATATCATGGCATGTCAGATATCTTGATATACGCAACATGTACTGCACAGTTCCAGTATACACAAACTCGAAATAAAATTGACGTCTGTATTGCATTCAAAATGACGTCGGAAGGACCAAGAGCGATGAGCTGAAAAAATTGATAAGTGGAGATAGCGTAGGTCCACAGATATCCTCAATCTTTCATTTGCCTCGCTAACAAAAATTGCATACAAACCGTGGCATTAATTGCAAAAGAGCCGCTCAGCGTTTGGCATTTCATAGAACATCTGGAAACATCTGCGTTGCTTCGGGATCTTCAGGACTTAGCTACGTACGTGTAATTCATCTCCTTTGGAAGTCACTTTTACACTCCACTACATTGAGTAAGTAAACGTATTAGCACAGTTTTTATGTTTATAAATTCGTAACTCACCACTATTGAAATACGAGGGTCATGCAATAAATAAACTTCCCTATTTTACAACAAATACAAACGGTTATTTACACTTTTGAAATATTTTATTTTTATTACACAACTCGTAAGCTATATCTCCACATAGACACTATTTTTGCCCAAACATTATAGGTATCTTGGCAGCAGTTTTATCATACCTCCGTCATAAAATGTCCTGACTCCACAGCCAGTGGTTCACCTCCGATTCCACTTCTTCAACAGTCACAAACCGTTTGCCTCCGATGTGCTACTTGAACTATGGAAAGAAATGGAAATCACTCGGAGCAAGATCCATAGAATAAGGTGGATGGGGAAAGAGGTCCCGTTTGAAGTTCTGCCTCAATTCGTTGTTGCTTATGGGCATCGGTAAGCAGCATTGGGACCCATCTTTTAGGACCTACTTTTCGATATTCCAAGACAAGTGATAGGTTCGTAAGAACAGAAGAGCATCCAGTTTCCATAACAGGAGTTAGTAGATTCCTTGTATCATCAATGCCAATACATTGACCTTCGTCCACCACATTTCAAATTGCAAAAGGGGCTGCTTTACCTGAAGCGTTAACGGGCTTGCTACTGAGTTCATCGTGCTCAGTTTGCCATCTTTCGGAATTCCATAAACGCCAGAGGTGAAACATATATTAATAACCATTTAATTTTTACCATGATAAAGAGAATAACAGAATGGAGTTCAAATGTGGACATGCTTTCAAGGGCCGCCGTGGTAACTGGCGCCATACTGGCGAACGCGGAGCAAGCTCGTGCTGCTGAAGGTCAAGTGCAGACACCGTGCCCCATTGAAAGTTTATCACTACTAAATTAATTTCAAAACATGAGGTTTGCACAGAAAAAATATGGAAAACTTACTTATTGGATGGCCCTCGTATAAAGGAAGTTGAATTTTTAATTAGGAACCATCCACAACTGCGATTGTTCTCAAAGTCCCGTTGTATGTGGGTCATATAATTTGGGAATGACCAAAATATTACCCACTACCCGGGGCTTAATTTTCAAGCGCATTTTTTGTCACAGAAAATTCAGTAAACGTTTACTAAAGCTACTAAGTCCCTTAGTATTAATTTATCCAACATTTAACAAGATATTAACAAATGTTATCAGGTTCAAACATTGTGCGCTAATAATTAAGAGTTAATGATGTTTTCTTATATTTATTGGCGTTTTAAGTGTAATAATATACAAATTGTGTTACCTAATTATATTTTCAGAAATTAGCATGTTTAATAATTTTAGTCCATATTTAGAATAAAAGTAATGTACTGAAAATTTCGATGCCCCTGAACAAAAGATACTCCCATATTAATTTTTTACATGATGGTTGTTCCGATTAAATTAATGCGCGCTTTCTAATCAGATTTGTTGTTACCCCTGATATATCGGCAACTTCTCTGACAAAGGTGTGTAGCGGTTTGCAATGTCCTACGATCGGGCAGCCACCTGTTTAGCATACAAATGAGCTCTAGTGCTAGCTGTACCACATCTCATGTGCAACAATAACATACATTAGATGATTGAAGAAATAGACGGGATGCGAGAACTATGACATCATTTTACATCTGATTTTAGTTTATTTTTGTGGATGAATCCTCATGTTTAGTGTTTATATAAAAGGCAACCCTTTACTGTTTATGCAAACGTCCCAATATAAAATGTAGTAAAATTAACAACCCTACGAGTTTAGAGTTATTTCTATTAGCATTTTAGTCGATTTTAGTAGGATAAATAGTTTGCCAAAATCGATTAAAAGTTATTTGAATAGCTTCACGAAGATTAGTAGTTCACATCGTAAATACCACGTTCTAAGGATACCAAATACTATTTAACTTTTAGTTTCCTTATATCCTTTTTTCATGTGTTTTTCAATGAACAAGGTAAATCAAAAGAAAATGCCAGTCGAATACCAAAGTATAGTTTCCATTTTGACATATTCTAAGAATTTTACGTAAATACATGCAATACATTTTTCCAGTGAAATATAAACTTTTAATTCATTCATTATGTTATAAAATGTTGAGTAAAGTATATCATTGTAAGCATTTATGTGACTCATAAAATCTGCTTAATGAGTGATGTACCAACAGCGTACGAAGTCAGTTTCATTCTTAGTAAACCTTTTGTAAATTTATATAGCTTAGTCTACGCAAGAACAAGGCAAAATGTTACCACTTAGAAAATGTTAATATAGTGTTTACCTTATTTTTATGTGGGATTACATATTTCCGAGATATTCATTGTTACAGATTTACATTTTCTACTACTTATTTGTCAATAAGTAACACTTCAGTTTACTGTATCCTTCTTGCATCTATGAAAACTGTGATAAGAACATTTCTGCAAACGCTTATTTGAGTTCGTTATAAGTAGCTGGAGGATTACACTTTGGAAAAATAATTTGCAGTATGTATATAGCTTGGAGGTTTAAATTCAAGTGTATTCACTAGTTGTGGTGTGGTATCCAAAATATATATCATTCAGAATGTTTCTGTGCAACGATTTCCTCAAAAACCATCTACAGTTTTAACTTTAAAGGCTTCAAACAAAATCAAACAAAGAAGCTGTTGGGTTATTCTCGAATTATTTGTAGCTTTCTTCCGTATTGCGTAATGGTATTTTCACTTTTAACATGTTTATCATTTTATTTCCAGTATTAATCAACACTTTTATATTTCTGGCTTTAAAAGAGAAAAGATAGCAACGAAAAAGAAAAATAATACCAAAAGAAAATTTAAATTCAGAGATTTAACTAATCTAGAGTGCCATTCAAAATGCTGTAATGAATATTAGGACTAGCAATGCTGTCTTTCTAAAGGATTGTTGAAACCCATATTTCTTCAAAAAATGGAAGAGATTCCTTCACTAATATGTTCATTAATAATTAGCATATCAAATGGGAAGGATAGAACTCCGATATAAAATGTTACTATTATGAATGTAGGGTTTGAATAAAATAGAAACTAGCTTTAGTATTTATTGGAAAATATAAAAAATGTTGTTTCAACCATAGTTGTGTCACAAATATTAGTGCAAAGAGGTGTGTAGTCGTCTACAAATTTTTACTAAAATATTCAAGACAACTTATTTCAAAATTATGTGATTGTTGATTTAAATAATTAAGGAAATTCAAATGTATAATATAATATAAAATGTTAGTCCCTACTCCGAAGAACTACAGAACGCGTTTCAGTTATCCGATTTTTGCTCATTTGAGAAGGAAGAAGCTTACCTTTTTCTAAATAAGTCCTATATCTCTGCTTATGAGGAGTACTAATACAGTTTTCTAATAAAAACAGAAGTAAACATGTACTAGTAACCTTCTTATGAACCTACGTCACCTAGCTGATACACTGATCCTGAAATGAAATATACTACTTTAATTGTAGTGTTGTACATCAGCATTAAACCTGGTATATGGGTCATTAAAAAATTAGTGGTAATACTGCTTGCATTTGACACTATCAGTGGTAAATTATATAAGCTGTTAACAAAGAAAAATAATAGCATATGTTTGTTAGCTGTGAGTTTGATGGCAATTTTATTTAATAAGCCTTTAATAAGTTTAATTGTAGGCTGATACATTTAGTGCTCTAAATATGTTAGTAAATACGAACAAAAATGCTTCATTAAAATTCAGGTTTCAATAGGTATCAGTTCTCGACATTGCCATACAGAATTGTTAGAAGTTTGTGGTAGACAGACTTTACCATATCGTGCCGTGGCTAGGTGGGCGAATGCATTTCGTAGAGGAAGGGAAGACGTTCATTAAAAACGTGGAGCTGGCAGACCACAATCAGTAAGTGATGATGTGCATGTCCATGATGTTAGAACACTGCTAGAAGAATATCGTTGTTGGACTTGCATTGATCTGGCCACTAATTCATAGTAGCATTCGGGGGAGTTCGTTTTAGAAGCTGATAGGCAGTTCTAGCAGCAGTAGAACAGTCTGTCGGCTCCCTGACGCACAGACGCCAGTTCATGTTGGAGGATATCACTTCTAAGCACTACATTAATGTGACTGCTTCTAAAATATTCCATTTATTCTTAATTCAAATGTAGCCACTAATTATTTAATGACCTAAGTATATAAGCATGTAACTTTGGTTAAAACGATGCAATTTATGTGAAATACGTATTATTAACGTATTAACCTCTTTCAGATATTGATTGTTATTTTGAATTGTCCAATATTCTCCATTGCAAATTATTATTCGATTCTCTCTCTCCCTTTCTCTGTCTTGTCATGCAGTGAGAATGGAATTGCAAGGTCATAATTGCTACCAAGTTATAAAATATCTTACTATTGCTTTGTTCTGCTCTTAATTGCATTGTAATGTGCGAATAAGTTTTGAAGTGTTAACTCTATTAATAATAATAGAAAGAAAAAATAGGCATATGTATAAATAATTTAGAGCACTTTTATACTTTATTTTGTGAATGCAACACTCCAATTATTTTTCTTTTAACGACATTCCATGAATTTTCTCCCTTGTGCCACCCATTGCGAGAAAAGTACATTCCTAATGTTTGAATAATTGGCTAGAGGTTACTCTTTATGCAAACCTACGATTTATATTTTTGTACATGTCCTACACCATTGAATACACAAAAGTGAGTCCATATCAATTCAAATAAGTACATTTTCTTTTTTAACTATTCATACAAATGGTTTAGCTTCAGATTCTAACTTTTGTAACCACAGATGATGAATTTGTCTACTAATATATTTTGTCTTTCCTGCTTTGGTTAAAGTAACACCATCATTATTTTTTTTACGAAAACATTTTGTGAGATTTTTTTCCAGCTAACTTGAGAATTACCTACCGATATTTATAAACCGTTGATTCATTAGAATCAATTTCTGAGAACTCATGCCACATTCTTTAGTTGCGATATTGCGTATTTATTAACTAACAGAATTTATTTATCTCGGAAAGTTTCTTCTTCCGTGATTGAATCATTGAACGAGATTGAGTTGGATAGTTATTCATTTTCATTCACAAACATTAATTCATATTATGACAATATTTCGTTAACTTTCAGGTATCTCTTGCCATAAAAGAACATTATTTTAAAGAGTAATAACCTAAAATTTTCAGTAAAACGCCAATTGATATATATACTTTTAGATCAAGATAAGGATACGGTGAAAGCAATAAACTAATATTAGGTCTAAAAATACCGCACCATCTGTCGTGAACCCCCATTCACTTCGGCACTCTAAAAGTTGATAAGGAAATGGAATGACGGGAAATGATTATAAGCACAAAATGATATGAGAGTAAGCACTCAGCATATATTTAAACGACGGTGAGAAAGTAACAAAAAGCGGAGTCAAAGTGCACGGTCTTTGGGGATCGAGCCCACGACTTCCAGAATGCCTATCGCATGGTTCACCCCAGTGCCAACTCTTTTGATTTGTGTGTATTATTTGCAGCGTTCGATCTACATCGATTTTCTTCACATGATCATGCCGCTTACATTTTTATTCAGTTGTTATTTTATTTAGACTTTTCTCTTTTTATCCAACCGACTGCAATCTCTAACATGTCATCCTGTTTGCCCATATAAAGTTAAAAGTTGTATTTCTATTTCACTAAATATTAATTGGAATTTATTTCACATTTATTATTTAAGTATAATACCCGAGTCCAAATGGTTAGAACATTACAAAGCTTTATGGTATAAAGAAAATGCAGAGATAAATAACGAAAATGCAGAAGGCAACGTCACATATGAAGGAGATTTAATTTTAATTTAAGAATTAGAAGAAGTACTCATAAAAACTAAAAATAGGAAATCGACGGGCCAAGATGGATGGAACGCAGAGTTATTTAAATATGGGGGGTTATTGCTAAAGCTCCGACTGCTACATTTCTATAATATGTGCTGGAAGAAGCAATGTATCCCGGTAGATTGGCTTATGGCCCAAACCATCTCTATCTTTAAGAGAGGGAAACGGAATGACTGTAGCACTTACAGAGGAATATGTTTACTGGATACGGCCTGTAAAATATTTGCTAAAATAATAAACAAAAGGTTGCAGAATATAGCTGAATGTCTTCTCTCGGAAGAACAAAGTGGATTTAGAAGAGGCAGATCCTGCGCAGATAACAATTTTATTGTTAAACAAATAATTGAAAAACATAGGCAGTTTAATAAATAAACGCATATGGCCTTTATTGACTTTGAAAAAGTGTTCGATAGGGTAAACCGATGCAAAATGTGGAAAATATTGGAAGAACGAGGATACCCACAACAATTAGTAAAAATGATACAATGCTTCTACTTCCAAACAAAAATAAACGTGAAGAACAATGGTAAAATTTCTAAAAAAATTATTACTAATCAGGATGTCAGACAAGGATGTACTTTATCACCTACACTTTTTAGTATTTATATTGACGACCTAGTGTGCAATTGGAAGAGCTAGTGAATGTAGGTTTTAAAATTTCAAATAAAAACTTCTGAAATATTTTATTGTTTGGTGACGACTTAGTTATTATACAAAATGGCGAGTTAGCCCTGCAAAAATCTATTTTTAAACTTAGTGAACTTTGTAAGCAATATAATATGAAAACTTATTTTATAAAATCAACGGTAATGGCATTCATTAGGAAAGAGCTAATTAGAACAAAAATAGTTATAAATAATGGTTGCGTTGAACAGGTAAGCCATTTTAACTACTTGGAAACTGATGTTAGTTATGACAAGGAATATGATGTCTACAATAAAATATGTGTGGGACAATAAATAGAACATTTAGAAACAAAATACGTAAGGAAACAAAATTAAAGTTCTACAAAGTTATGGCTGTACCTATACTGACATACGGAAGTGAGACTTGGACGTTAACTAAAAAGCAACAGAGTAAAATACAGGCTTCAGAAATGAAATTCTTGAGAAGTGTGAAAGGATGCTCGAAGAGGGTCTTAATAAGAAATGAAAATATAATAGAAGAGCTGGAAATATTTAGTATGAATGATAGGTTAAAAGATCTAAAACAAAAATGGAAGGAACATGATGAAAGAATACCAGATAATAGACTTACAAAACAAATATTACAGTATCATCCTAGAGGTAGGAGATCGGTGGGCAGACCCAGGAAACGATGGCTGGTGGACTTCGAAGGCAGAACAGGCACTTGATTGCCTATGCCATGAAGTGAAGAAGAAAAAGAAGATGCCTCTCTTAATAATTCCAAGATACTTACCATTTTGTTTATACAAATGTTTGCTTGACCGTAGTTTGTTCCTCTAAAAGCTATTAGTTTTGTTTCTTTTCTTTTCTTCTAATATAATATTCTCGATCCCTTTGTGTTCTATTGAACTGTCTTTATTGTGCCTTAAGTGTGAAAGATCCTGTTATATTCTTCAATTTAAGAATTACCTGAGTAAACAAGTATGCAGTTACATATTTCTATAAGGCTAAAATAAACTCAGTGCCTACAATGGCGTTTAGGTAAAGGAATAACCAAAGGATATGTACCAGGCAGGTAGTGGGAAAACCGCAGTAGAAATCGTAACTGTGGAGATGTATGTTGTATAGGAATGGACTGGATGTGGAGCCTAGGGGGGAAAGGTAGGAGGGAGGTAAGGAGGGATTAAGAGCGGAAAAAGAGTAGTACGGACGTAGAGGGTTGAAATAGATGACCCTAACGGGTAGATAGATTAGCCGACGGGGAGTTTGGGGGTAAAACTTTTAGCCAAGGGGAAAGGGGGTTAGACCAGAGAAAGAAGATGAAGAGGAAGAAATGCAGCTGCGGGGGAACTCTCTGACCCGAGACGCTGGGGGTGAGGAGTTTGTTGGCTAAAACTTTTGAGTTAACGCTTCAACATTCAAATAACGCATTTTTGGATGACTGTTTCAAAAGAAAGTCGCTTGAGATAACATCTTGTTCTTGGGAGATTCTGTGACAATCCTCCTAGAATACACGGACGAGATGTTGTTTTTACTGCACTTGAAACTTAGCCTCTTGTAACCGGGCGGAAAGAGCTCGTGAATCGCACCCTCTAAAATCAATTGCAGTTGAAAGGCATGACGAGGAACTTTTGCGCTTTTCACATCTCTGTGACACAAATTCCAGAAATGTAGCATCCGTTCTGTCATACAATACTTTTGTTCCCAGTAGAGCACATTTTCTATCCAATCACAAGTTTATATGGCGATATGATGTGCATGAGAATCAGTGTCGTTTAAGAGGAAATTAAAAGCCCTCTCTTTTAAAATTTTAGTTCTCTTTGTGGAAGTCCTTTAATTGCTCTGGTTGTGAGAGTCCCAACATAAATTGAGGTGAAAGGCCTCGTTATTAGCTCCAGATTCTCTTGAGTGTCATGAATCTGCAACAGGGGAACCAACACCTTTGGGCTACCCGTCAAAGTTTAATTCTCAGACTCTGTTTAAAGCTTCATAGAACCTGTTAATGGGTGTATCACATAAGAATTAGACCTGTAGGTGTACTTAGCACCTAGAATGTGACATTTTAGTGCACATGACACTGAAAACAGTTAGGGATGACGCGATAGTATACTAAGTATGGCGGGACTAAGGATAGAGACCCTAAAACTATATATTTGAGCACCCCGGTGCTGGCTCCTACGAGGTGCGTTCAAGTTATAACACCTCCAGATAGGACCAGATAGGAACTTCTGTTTTTTTAAATACTTGTGGATTCTGTGTGAATGCGTGACAGATGGCAGCACTGTTCAGTGCATAGAACTCTAGTGGCAGCGACGAGTCTTAGGCCAGTTTTTATACTTAAAATGGTGACGTATTCATTGCAAGAACAGCTTGTAATCAATGTTGCATTCATGCTGTCATGACGCGTCAACATCGTCTGACATTTTGCCACGCACCCAGCCTTTTTAGCATTCGTGGCACCCACCTGGAAGACACAGACACTTTTTGAATTTTCAGATCCTCATGCAGGATTGTGTGCACAGATCCCACGGAAATACCAATTTGGCAGACGATGTCTGCAACGCTCACTCGGCAATGCTTCAAAACAACGTTCTCCACTCGCTGGATCATGTGATAAGACCGGCTGGTGCAAGGCCGTGACTCTCTTGGTTTCTTGTCACATAATGTTCTGCCTTCATTGAACTGTCGCACCTAGGAACGCACTTTAGACACATCCATGGTACCATCACCATATACCTCACTCAGGTGGGGATGAATTTTAATAGGTATCGCACCACGAAAATGGAGAAAAGGAATTATTACAGACTCATCTTGCAATGAAAACGTCGCTATTTTACGTATCAAAAATACGTCGCTGATACTAAATTTCTGTGCACAGTACAGTGCTGCCATCTCTGTCATACATTCACAAATTGTCCATGTGCATTTTGGAAAAACCAGAAGTTCCTAACTTGTCTTAGTCCTGTTAAAATAGAAGGCACCTCGTAGATCCTGCGCCTCCCCTGCGGACTTCTACACCTCCGAGGGAGCCCTATCGCAGGACAAGAACTTATAATAGAGCAATGGCTTGCCATTTACGCCGAACTCCTGCCTACACTTAGAAATATCCAACCAGGTGAATGATGAAATGAAGTGACATGGAAGAACTCTAATTTGAGGGATGTAATTTTCCTAGTGAATTAAATAAACCTTCGAACAACTCCATATGTCAGGAAGACTAGCCTAGGAAACGAGGTCACGATCACTCAAATGTAGGCTACAGACCCTAGCTTCTGAGCCCCCTCGTGCCCTTACATAATGCAGATTAAAGTCATCTATTAGTCCATTGGTATACAATAAGTTGATGTTCTTAATTATACAAATACTTAACTAATATATATTAATTAGCAATTAATTGTAAAGCATCAACCATACTATTAACATCAAAGTAGACTCTCCTTAGTAGAACAGAATAGTTTATTACTATAAAATTAAAATGAGTAATCACATGTGGTAATTTTGAAAGTGTGCCATTTATACAGGAAATCTCATTTACTTAAAAAGGAACACGCACATCTTAATAATAACAATTTCTGGAGCAAAAACAAGCCTAAAAATGGACAAATTATCCCTCTATCGTAAAATAGGTAGATGTCTTTATGTTTTTACCTTGAAATGATGCAAAATTTAGAGTACAAATTGACGAATGTAGTATAACTTACAGAAATTAATTTGAATTGATATTTCTCAATTATCAACCCAGCTTTTCCATTGCGTTCCTTCTATTCTTTTCCTTCTCTTATTTTAGGCCGCTCATAATTTTTGTGGATTATGGCGGTACGGGACAGATGGTGCCGGTGCTTGCCGAAATGAAAGAGTACTCGCTGAAAACAGAGGATTGCTTGGATAACAAACAGCTCTTTATCGCTCCTTCTAGGCCACTCTTTCAGCCTGGTATCCTTTAAGAACTCTCTTGTCTTTCTCTGTGGTCTGTAAGATTTCTTTTCTTCTTTAACTTTGTATGTTCTTCGAGAGTGACAGAGATCTATACAGTGTGTCCCACCTAACTCTGCGACATCAAATATCTCCGAAATGAAACAAGATATGAAAATGCCATTTGGCCAGGAATGTATACATGTCAGCGGCTCACACAATATCAAGGTATGCACAGTCCATAAAGGTAAACAAATAACCCTTCCAACATCAAGTTGCGTATTTTTAAATGGAGCATGTAAGTTTATTCTAGCAAAATGAAAACTAGAGTTATAATTAGTGATAACACACTTGGTTTCTTGTTTCAACCCTCATACGTCCTGAAATACGTGGCTGTTGGAGGATGACAGTGGTGCCACCGTTTCTGTATAGTTTCTATTAATGGTATCCGTAAGGAGGCATATCCTTGCACTTAATTCTGATAATGCGAAAGGCACATGACATTACTCGTTTTAGTTCTGAGAAAATAGACAACTTTTAAAATGTGTTTAAGTTGAGACACCGTAGCTTGAAGTGTAGCAATTCAGCGAAGTTCCAAATATATATAAAACGAAAGCAGTGCTGTTACCTTTTTATTACGACAATTTTGTACACCCACAGACCGCTCAGGTTATGAAGACATTTTTAACAAGAAGCGAAGTTTGCCTGGACAGCCCTCAGAAAACCTTTTTCCATAAATTCCCAGCGCGTTCTGTTTCTGATGTGAATGTCTCGCCTCAGGAATCCAAATGGTAGGATTCCTAGCGTATCAGACCAGAATTTGAATGTGGTACATACATCAGGGACAGTAAAGCCACTTAAGGAAACGCATTATCTCAGGTGACCTACACAGATCTTCTAACCACTGAAACAATGGAATCGATGGTAAATCCGGGGACTCTGTGGTAAAAGGGGATGAGATACCAACACTTCCGTATTCATCATGGCAGACAATACTATTATTTTTGCAAATTTCAAAGTCAGAGTAAGGAAATAGAAAACTTATATAAGGATAACTGAGAAAAAATTACATTCTAAAATTTTCTGAATGTGTCTGGTTTTCTAGAGTATCAATTTAACGGCCCTATAATCTTATCATCTGTATTGTTTACGAGCCTTGGAACAGTTTATTTGATTTAAGTCGGAATTGAGTGTATGAGAAGAGTCCTAGGGTATGAGAAAATATCAGACCTATGTGAGAGAGGAAAATATAAAGGTACGGATACATTTCTCTTGAGTGGCTAGAAGAAATGCTTCGTAATGTCTGTCCATACAGTCTCTCATTTTCGTTTGATATCTAAGCTATGGTATTCAAACATTAACTTCAAATTTCATCAATGAGTTCTTAAAGTTATGTGGAGCTGTCATTCATATAGGAGGAATTTGCTCTCCGCGAGAATTTAAACTTTATTCATTACTTCCACCAGAACCATAGCTAAATAGCAGCTCAAAAAGTGTGTAGAAGACGCCACCATTTCTGTATTTACTGTATGCAAAAAGGCTATTTGAATAAAATACTTCATACGTAGGTTTAATGAGGAGTTATATATAGATGTTGCCAGCCTCCTCCAGGAGGGAACGATGAAGTGAAAGAACCGAAGCGGCCTATGGCAGTTACAGGTAGACCTGCCTAGAAAGAGGATAAACGACTTGTCAAACAAGGAGCACTCTAGTGTCCATGGGGAGTGCTACAATCGCTGCAATGGAAATCTTTACATTTTAAACGCAAGGAAAATCTTTACATAGATAATGCTATCAGTTTGTCCTTCTCCCACCACTACACAAAAAGGCGGACGGAGCTGCAAATGACGTGATTGAGTGCACAGCAACCACTTCCTTTCATTAGCAGCCCAGATCCCAGTCTCCCTCCGGTATTCGCTGTACAGCAAGTTATTTACTGTGTGTTGTTTTCATTCAGTTTTTGATCTCTGTGCTGTTTTTGAAGATGTGTAACAAACGTGAAAGCTTTCTGCAACCAATATACAAATGGCAGTGCAAGCAGCTCACTTGTGAGGAGATACCTCGTGCTTTAACTCTGTTAGAGGTAGATGCCTCTGTAATTTGTACAGCTGTTGATCTAAAGATTCCAAGACAAGCCATTTATGACCTAAAATTGCAGCAGCACCTTTGGCACCACCCCAATTAGAAAGACAGGCTCAGGTTACAAAAGAAAGACTTCTCCAAGGGCTAATGACCTTTTGAAATGTGAAGTGATTCTAATACATATATTACAGCAGCAGGATTACAAAAGAGTCATCCAGAACTGCTCAAAAGTGTTGTAATCCGGACTATTCAGCATCGCCTTCAAAAAGACTTACGTTTAACAATTCGGTGTGGCCAAGAAGCCTCTTCTAACTGAAGCTATGATGAAAATGAGAGTACATCTCTGCAAAACATATCGGCACTGGACCTCAGAGGACTGGCACAAAGTATGGTGAACGTACTTTCCAATTGGTCAGAGGAAAGCCCAGAAAGGTGAGAAGGCCAAAAAATATTCCACAGTGTGATCCAAAGTTTACAATCAAAACTGTTAAACATCCAGAAAGTGTGATGGTATGGGGTACCCTTAATGGTAACTATGGTAGAGGTGGCTTGTACTTTCTCCCTAAAAATGTAACAAGGAAGGGAAGTAACTATTTAGAAGTATTGCAACAGCATTTGGTAACATTTTGGCCATATTCATCAGTGACAGTTCTTTAAACATGATGGTGCCCCTGCTCACAGAACAAAGATGGTTCAGAAGTTCCTAAAAAAACAATAATATACCTGTACTTGACTGGCTTGGTAACTCTCCTGAACTAAATCCAATAGAAAATACTTGGAATCAAATGAAAAATGAAATAGAAGGTATACAACCATCAAATATTAAGAAGCTACAGAAGGTGTTGAAGTTATGGTGGAAATAAACCAAAAATATTTTGAAAATCTAGTAGGTTCAATGCTCAAGAGACTCATGAAGGTGATACAATTTAACGGAAATATGACCAAATGCTAATTGTACAGAGAAGTTCAAAATAAAACCATGTAAAATCATTGTTTGCTGTTTTTATTACCACGTAAAGATTTCCAAAGCGGCCACTGTATTTCCTTGGGAGTGCGTTTATCCAGCACCACCATACTCCACAAAACTTAAAGATACGCCCGAAAATGAAAATGAAATGAAATCATATGGCATTTCGATAAGAGAAAAGAATGCCAAACCTGCAGATAGTGTGGTGGGTCCACGATAGTAAAACCCGGAGCCTCCGAATACTGTAATTATCTAACCAAAGATGGTAATGGATAATCAGCAAATGGCCAAATCTTACAAGGGGTAGGGGGGGAGTTTATTAGATAGACATGCTTTGCGAGGAGGTTGGGGTTTTTAAAGAAAGATACATGGGTGGCCGCACCGGCTGCTTACCTGCTCTCATATGCTGCGGACAAACACGTCCGTTCAGGCCTATGCATGTTACAATAGAGAGGCAGAGAAAGAAACCTGCTTGTACATCGTCACTATCCAAAGGGTGAAGGAGTGGCGGAGTGACGTCACACATACCTCTGCAGTCAAATGAACTAATGTTTGTGTTAATCAAAAGAGTCACTTGTAACAATACGTGCTTTGCATTTTACACCATAGTCCGCCTGGGTAGCGTAGATGGTTGCGTGTCTGCCTCACGCTCAAGAGGTCCTGAGTTCGAATCTCGGCCAGGGTGAGTTTCCTGGAGAAGGTTTCTCCGGGGTTTTATCGTACCCTGAAAGATTAATGTTGGGTAAATCTAAGCTCTAGGGACCCTGGGCTCATTTGAGCATCATTTCACACATTCCATTCTACGTCCGAATGACGTAACGTTGGATGACATAAACTGCACACACACCACATTATGGCATCGCTACCTCAGTTGGTATACACAGGTATATACTTATGCGAAAATATGTCCATTTAATAATGGTAACAGTAGTAATTTCCTGACCAACTCAACTATTCTAGTAACACTTACCGATGCACTGGAGGCTTCTTTTGTTATATTACAGGCCTTTAAACTAAACAGTCTTCGCTCTGAGATATATATGGAGCCCAAAACTTTGGTTACGAATTCAAACATTCAGCCCTATGGAAGTCAGTCTATCTTGAGAGTAGAAGTCTGATTAAGAATTTAATGGTATATTAACTAACTGCAAATTCGTTCATGATGAATTTCAAAACAAACATACCTCTTCCAATGGCACTGTACTTGAAGTACTTATATTTTGCGATCGCATACATACACACAGGACATAATAGGTTACGTAAGGCACAATGTGAATGAACCAGAAGTACCTGCACGTCTAAAACAGTTGAAGTTCAAAAATATGTATAAGAAACCACGATCTACCATCAAAACTTTTATGGCTATCCCACTGATTTTCAGACCCTTGATTTTACAAGGAACTAAGTACGAGTGAAAAATAGCGAGAGAAAATATCTATTTTATCTGGTGATTATTATATAATAATCAGTAATGAAAATCCGTCTTTGATGTGTTAATTTCATATGTTTAACGTGGGTATAAAATTGAAAGCTTCCAATCTTATGTCTAATTCAAGATTAATGTCTGCATTTGTATGATTCAATGTCAAGGGACCCATTTCATGGAGTATAATGTAACCTTTATGTTCACAGCATTGTTCTTTACGTAACTTTTCGCTCATACAAGTCGTTTATACTAGCTAGAAAGCCAGAACCAGACTAACTTCTAATCCTATGACACTGTTACTGCGGGCGAAACTTCTAACGTATTTGACTGGCTCCTGGCTTATGGGGTCGCTACGGTGCTAGAAGCGATTTGGATTAGGCAGTATGGTGGTACGGAAGGAAGCACATTACTGGGCTCCACTCACGTCCAACAAAAGAGGAGCGAAGTGTCTGGGATGCAACAAGAGCAGGCATGACGTCACTTTCTTCTTCAGGCTAAAAGCTGACCGTGATATCTTACACAAACAAGGGCTTTGCGTTACTTTCTCCAGGCACTAGTGGTCGAGAGGCTTATGGGAAGAACGCGACTATATGAACCACTTCTTGGATGTGCTTTCTAACGTAACTTGTTCAGCAATGCAAATCGTATAGTTATCTCCAGCCTTCGAGACATTCCGGCTAAGTTCGGATAGCCCCAGTGTATACCAAGATCAGTTCTCTTAGATAAAGCAGAGAGTCTCCAAAAACTGCAATATTTTAGAATGTCTAGAAAAGTTAAGCGTTTATTAATAGAGCAATTCTAAATAGTGAAATAAATAATTTTATAAAGAAATAATAGCAAGATTAATAAGTACTTCAATAATAGTATCCATATGTTAGAAGCAATTTACGTCTTAAGAAGCACAGTTTAAAGTTCGTCATGACTCATGAGCATATCACCAGGGAGCCCGCTTCGAGAAAAGACATAAGTATCATGTAAGATAATCGGTAAAATCATGAAGAAAAAAAGTCCCTTAGCTCAAGTTAAATAAACTTGCTACTACACGAGATCCAGTTCCGAAGACTACACAGGTGAAAGACGTAAAACCTGCGTAGGGATTAAGCAGATATAACATATATAATATAGTGAATATAATGAATGATATAATTATATACGTCACTATTCTATTCATGTACCTCTTGGCACGTTAACCAGGTTCGGAGGGGCCTTGGACCTCGAGCTTCGAAAGAATTTTGCTACCTATACCGCTAAGGGATGTTCCCTAGGAGGTAGTGGTGAGGTGTTTCTTTTTATCGTTGTCCTCCAAATTTGCCATATCGGACGATGAATGAAATGGGTGAAATGGAACTCAAATGAATTAGGAATCCTCCTAACTTAAAGCTAACTGACATTCGTCTTTCAGGATAAGGGAAACTACCAGCAAAATCTTATCCAAGCAGCTCACTCTGAATGAGATTCGAACTCGTGACATTTGAACGTGTGGCAGAGGTGAGGTGAAAGGATACTAAGGTTTCTAGAACTTGAGCAGAAGCAACAGAGGGCAGTGTCCCTGAGAGCTACAGATTGAAATACAGTGACAGCTCTTATAGCCGGATTCCATTCCCCTCTGTGTCCTTACAGGCAGGGAACCAAAGACCTCCTCCGATCCAGAACACGAGGATTTGTAAAAATTAGGGTTACTGCAATGCAAGCTGAATCCTTTGCCAAAAATTACAATCTTAACATAGCAACCGAACAGTGAAATGAGATGAGAAGAAAGGTAAAATACAGACAGAAAATTTAGTGAAATTTCATTTCATTGTCTGCCTAACGATCTGGGGAACCGACGAAAGAAACTCAACGGCCAGGAAGGTCAGCCATGGGAATTCAACACATGAACTCCCGAATGTGGCCACAGACACTACCACCTGAGCCAACCGGCTCGGTTACTCACTCTTTTATCTCTCCCTCTCCTTCGCTGATAATCTCTCTTCTGCCCCAACATAATCTAAAAATTTGTAGCCATTGCTCCATTGTTCTTAAACTATGACTCATGTCTTCTAAAAATTTATAGATTAAGCTGGAATCACTATTTCATTGAAATATCCCTAGTTGTCGTACACTTATATCATAATTACGCAATTTTAATAAGGATCAAGGGAACAACATCCTGATAAACCAAATTATGGGGTTGTATTAATGGATACATTTTTCATTAGAAATTCTCTATCATATGAAGCAATTTCCAACTGCTCAAAATTACAGGCTCTGCGAAAATGACAAACTACTTCAATTCTTTTAAATACGCTAATTTAATGAGTTTAAAGCAAATTATTAAGCAAACATGCTCCTTTCTAAAGCAAAATGTACTTTGAGTACTGGATAGTTATGTACTTATCGACATAGAAATATGGTTACATTTAAATAAATTGAACTAAGGTGAACTGTTCAAAGAACCGCGACTCATGAAGTACATAAAATAACGTTTCTATTGTATACCATCTTTACAAAACGGGGGTTCAGTTCCAAGATAATACGAATGTTGCAAGTAAGATACAAGCTCACATACTGTGACGACCTAACCATGGATGGATATGGATAAGGAGAAGATGACCAGATCGTACACGGGACGAGTAGCTCATTAGGTAGAATATACATGCTTTGCGAGAGGTTGGGATTTTTATCAGGTTACAAAAAGTATGGATAACTCTAACTAAAACCACAATTCACTTGATAACGAATATTTACTACAATAACAAAAGATACACAGGTGGCCACATTGGTCAGTTACCTGCCTCAAGAGTCTGCGGACTGGATTCATGCGTTCAGGCCGAAGGATGCTACAAGAAAGAGCGACAAACCGGCTTACACTAATTATCCAACGGGTGATGGAGTGAGGGAGTGACGTCACACGTACTTCAGCAGTAAAATGAACTACTATTTGTGTTAGTCAGTCACTTGTGACAGTATGACAGTTATAAAATAATGCCTAACATTAATGCTTATGAATAAGTTTAAGGAAATAACCTGTCAAATGTCACACATGTATTGAATCGTGTCTTTTATTATTATATATCAAGCCGTGCAATATGTCTTCCATGTGAAACGGTACTCTCTTCCTCGAGTAGATTAATTGAATGTTAAAGGAATATATATACGTGTACTGAAAGAAATATTTTGTGTGAAATATCAAGATTGTTACGAGCTCTGAACGGTAAGGATTTTTCCTCCCCTAGGACAGCTGATCACAACCATATATCTAAGGCTCTCACCCCGCATTTAGTTTCATAGTTTGACAGGAAGGGAACATCTTAGGTGGTCTTTGTGTGTGAGATTCTCGTAACTGGGGCTCCATATGTTTTCTACCGACCAACTAATTAAAACTAATGAGCTGAAGGGGGAAGCGAAGTGTCATACGGCCTAGCCGGGAACAAACAGGTATCTAACGTCAGTCGGTAGCTGAGAGTCGGTAGCTGACAGTCGACCGAGTTCATCGTGCTAATGCACGCCGTAGAAAATCGCATTGATTAAATTAGTCGGTGGCTTGGAGTCGACCTAGTTCGTCGTGCTAATGCACGCGGAAAGAAATCACGTTTATTAAGTCAGTCGGTGGCTTGGAGTCGACCGAGATTGTCGTGCTAACTAGCACGAGGTCAGATATCGCGTTCTCTAAGGAACGGGCGAGCAAGTTAAAGAAATCGCGTTCGATTAAAGCTAATTAGTAGCAGGGTGCTAATCCGACGACTTGTGTTATATACACGGGAGTGCTACTACGCAAACGCGAAACCTACCATTCAGAGTTCGCCTAATTAGCATGTATTTCGAGAGTAAATGAAACACAATCGATCGTCATAAGAGAATTATCCTGTGTTTCTTTCCAAGTACCCTGATTGATCCACCCAGAACGCCCTGAACCAAGAGATCCTTGCCAAAAATCCTATATTTATAAATATTAGGACAACTCCGAGAGCAGCCGAGGACATCGATATTCGTCAAATTTTGTTAGCGATGCTGACAACCCTGGGAGTCAAGCTCCTGCCAAATAATTGAGCTGAACTGCGCGGCAATACTCACCCATACACCCCCGACTGCCACACATGGTATGTTTTGATCTTCTTATGCAGCTTAAGAGAATTAAAGTTCTGACTTCTTAAGTCGCATAACATGCATAGCCAATTGAAATGAGCATACCATTTCATACAAAGTATGCCAAAATTACACATTTTTAGATCACTAAGCTAAACAGGTACTATTATAAGTACATATTCTTTCGGTTTGTGTTAGAAATAGAGAAAGAAGAGGGAGGGAGGAGAATAAGAAAATCTGCAAAGCACGAATTTGCATGGATACTTTATTTTAGGTAAAGTTAAAGTAGAACATGCTTTATTTTCTTTCCACCTCACCAAAATGTTGATGGTATGAGGATAGCGTGCCTTTTTTACATTAAATAAGCCTCGACTTCGAATCTCGAAGCATGTCGCATGACGATGTTGCATTATTAGTTGTTGCACAGCATCAATGTTTTCTGGCACAAAAACTGACTTTGTACAACCTTCACGAACTTCATAATTGAACGAACGGTGGCCACGATTAAATTTGTTATACAGCGTTTCACAGTGGCAAAGGATGGGGCTTCGTCGCCAAATGTGGAAGCTAGTGATCAATGCACTCTGCTCTTGATAATCTACGCCAGAAGTCGAAATAAAAGACGAACGTGGCTGGCCCCGTAGCTCAGTCGGTAGAGCATCTGCCTGCCGTGCTAGGGGTCCCGGGTTCGATTCCCGGTGGTTTTTTTTCTCCGATTAAGATAATTTCCCATCTTACCCAGAGTGTGGAAGTATGAATGAATGTGTGCGTGATCTAATGATTAAAAACCAAAGATAACGAGTTAACACCTTCAGTATGTTCCAAAAGAGAACGGCCACCGATATGACTATAGCAGTGGAACAAGGAAAAAAAAAAAAGACGAACGTGGCTGGCCCCGTAGCTCAGTCGGTAGAGCACCTGCCTTCCCGGGTACCGGGTTCGATTCCCGGCGGTGGGGTGGGGATCTTTCTCCCTCCAAGATAATTCCTCATCTTCCACAGAGTCTGGAAGTATGCATGAGAGTGTGAATGTGTGCGTGATGTAATGATTAAAACCTAACGTTTACGAGTTAACACCTTCAACGTATTCCAAACAAGAACAGCCGCCGATATGACCATTGGGGTTAAAGGCGGGGTATAAATGGAACAAATAAGAGTAAAAAGACGAACGTTTTCACGAGTTAATTACATTCGTTGCTGACACACAATTTTCAAGTTTATCAAAGCAAACTATATATGTAAAGTTTCCCTTGTGTATATATAAAATTTATATATAAACAATTCCCCTCATTTCTATATGTATACATATACACATAGGTTAATTACTTGTAGAACCACAATACTTATTTATATTAGTTATAATTTTAATGCCATGGGTAACTTTTAACTCTTATGAATCTTAGTGTGCCTCTGTTTACTGCTCGTGGACAATAGCTTAATTTTGCTCAGAGGTCTCATAAAATGATGTCCTTGCATTAAATCTAGGACACTAGATCTGCAACTTCACTTTCCTTCAGAAGCAAGAGTTTTTACGGCCAAAATTTTCCACGCCCTTCACTGGGTTTGAACCAAGTTAATGCTGGATCACGGAAATAGGCAACCTAACTGAGCTTAGAAACTGCAAACAATAGTACTATTTTTACAATCTTTTGATGCACAAAACTCGAGTGCTTTGTTAAAAGTGGAACTTTTTCAAATTATTTTGGAAATATGTCTATTTTCATTTGAATTGTCTAAAATTTTAGGTCATATTTCTTGCTTTAGAACTGCTCTTAAAAAGTATGTAATATCAAAGAGAGTAGTTGACATTTGAGACCTTTCTACTTGAAGTTTGTATTAAATATACTTTTAGTAATGATTTATCGTGAGTATATGCACAGAAAAAGAGACTAATATTTTTATAAAATAAGTTTTAGAAGCTCTCTGAAAGTAAATGACCTAATACTTCTAGCAGAAATATTGTTGCTTTAGATCAAGTCTGTGACGCTTTACCTAAAACGAGAGCATGTGTACAAACTGAACGCGTAGATAATATATCGATGTATTGAATTATCGACACTTCACCCTTTTACTCTACCGATATCGCGTGCCATTGTCGTCACACTAATCGGAATGTAGGCTAGGTAGCAACAAGGGAGGCATATGTGGCAACAGCGACACATACATGACACGTAGTTCCGCCCTCAGCTGCCTTTTTTTTTTCTGCCCACAAAGTGGTTGGGGGAGGTTAAATACAGAAGTTTTAATGCAGCCACATTATCCGCGCGTAGTTTCGCTGATGGCCACTAGAGCTCGCATGTTTCTTTTATTTTCTCACACATGAGCGGGCAGCCAGAAGCAATTTCTTGCCCTTGTATAATCCGCATTAGGCTGGTTTTTCCCCAGGTCATTAAACGTGCCACCTATGGGGTGGGGATTACTCAACTTCTGTAGATAGCAACCCCGAGTCTTGCAAAACCAGGCAACAAGGAACAAAAACTGGACTTGCAGGTATTGCTTGTTACAGCCTACCCTTCTGTCAAGTGTACAGAGAGGGGATACTCCAAATTAGGTTAGTAAGCACAAGAACCTCCTGCTGAGATGTTAGTCATGTTTGACAGTCATACAGGGAGGGAAATAAACAAAATGTTCGTGGTTCCAGTACCAGTATATATTCTGTACGGATGGTAAATAGTTTATGTCTTTGGTGACATATTACAGGATTGCTATACGCCGCGCAATTGTTCTTGAACACTGAAGTATTTAAATAAAGGCTTTGATACGAGTCTCTTATGTTTTCGCTGGCCTTCAATGTTAGTGATATCTAACTTAGATGAATTCACCCTCTTAATTACTTACAGTAATTTAACACTGAGTTAAATAATTTTAACTTCAATAATAGTTGAATTCATCTACGCCTGGCATATCTTCATCTGTTGTCATTATTTGTGTAACCCTCGTCACTGCTTTCCATCCTATTGTATTCAATTAAAATAATATCAATTTATTTCCTCCCCTTAGTGTATATTTCTCCTAGTACACCTGTTATACGAGGGCTGTTCCACAAAGAATAATCACAATTTTGTTTTCACAACGTGCCTTTACTATGCTCCTTCTCAAAACAGTCTCTCCTGAATGCGATGCACTTGTACCAGCGTTTCTGACAGTCTTCAAAGACATGCTGAAAACCATTTGTTTGAGATATCCTTCAAAATCGCCTCCGCAGCCTTCACTACTGCTTCTGATGATGGATAATGCCTCCCATGAAGGCGTTTTTTTTCAAGTTAGGGAATAGGAAAAAGGCACATGGGGCTAAATCCGGAATATAGGGAGGGTGAGGGATGTAATTCCACGTTGATTTTTGCAAGCTATTCAGCAACAACATTGGCAATATGCGGCCGCGCATTATCGTGGTGCAGCATCCAGCCTGCGTCACAGAAATGTGGTCTTTTGCGCCTGAAGTGAATTTGCAATGTTTTCAGGATATCTCTGTAGTATTATCCAGTTACTGATGTGTGTGCAGGTACAACATACTGATAAACCATTCCATGAATATCAAAGAATGAGATGACCATAACTTTCCCAGCAGAAGCAACCACTTTTGCTTTTTGGGGGGTTGGTGGTGAACGAGATCTCCACACTGAGTTTGCTGTTTGCTTTTAGAATCAATGAAGTAGCCAAGTTTCATCAGCAGTGATTACGTTTGAAAGAACCTCCGGATCTTCCTCTTAACATCAACTTTAACTGAATGCAGACCTGCATGCGACTGTCCTTTGTTCGGGAATCAACAGTCTTGGAACCCATCGCGCACAAACACGTCTTATGTGTAATGTTTCTGTCACCAACGTGTGGGTGGTACCCCATGAAATGTTCAGTATTTCTGAAAGTGATCTTAAGGGAATTCGTCGATCCTCTCTCACAATGACAGCAACAGTGTTGATGTTTTCTTCCATAAAAACAGTAACTAGTGCACAAGGTCCATCTTCCTTTGAAATTTATTGTCTCTCCTCTTTAAACATTTTAAATCACCTTCGAGCTGTGCTGTAGGGAAGAACAGACTCTCCATAGGCCTCCTGTAACATCGTATAGGCATCAACTGAAGATTTGTTGAGACGAAAGCAGTATTTCAAAGCCGCATATTGTTCCTTGCGTGTTACCTCTATTGCAGCGCTAGCCGATACTGAACATGTCTAAATTTGCATGGTTCTCACAGGCGGGAACCTGGATTGCCAACAATGAAACTACAACGGCGTGTTTGTTTCACATTAAACTATCAGAATGAATTTTACTGCGAAAAATTATGACCGTAAAAAAGTTATGATCATTCTTTATTGAACAGCCCTCATACATATTTCATTCATATGATGGCACACCTTTGCCCATTCCATTTGTCCAATACGCTCAAATGGTTAGCGGCAAAACATTTCGTCAGTCATTTTATAAATTACATTTCTCTAAGCAACCCATTGTTCGACATTTGCCCACATTAGGTAATTCTATAGAATATAGATCCAAATGTTGCGGATGAAGCTTTACCGTGGTTATATTCTAACAATGTTTGATCAATCAAAAAGTTCTGAGTCGGTTTACTGGATAGAATTAAGACATATAAGTTTGCTTTGGTGTTAGTTTCATCAAACAGATATTGTGATTTTATAACCAAGAAAGCATATATCTTCTTAAAGATCCTAAAGTTGAAGGTTTATCTACTTATGTATTATGGTAAGAGGTGGGAGTACATTTGGAATTAACATCCTGCGCAATTATAATTTTCAGTATTCATTTCTTTATGAACACTCAATATGCATAGTACTTTATACTGAACTGTATCTACTCGATAAGTTTGCTGAGTATAACATTTGGAAGAAGACAGAAGAGAAAGAAGATTAGACCAGGGCGCGCTGACTGTTCTTTTGGGTGAAGCTCAGTTTTCAAAAACCATTGCACGACTTATACCCAATTGATTCTAATTGAAATATGAAGATGTATCTTATATGATACAGGATTACTATAGCTGAAATTTATAACCTTGTAGTTTTTATCCATTTTTTTAACATAGTACAAACTATTCAATGAAAATGATAAATGCGTCTTAATTTCCATCCCGATATATTTACAGCCTTTGATAGGTGGTTACACAAGAACGACGAAATCTCGCGCTCTGCAAGTAAAATAGTCATATTGTGACTAACAATCCCAGGGAGATGGGATAAAGTAAAGCAGCCATAGAAGGTTAGAGGTCGCAAGCATAAATATCACAAAGACGCGCTGAGGTCCGTAAATTTACAGGCTAGAATATCTATGCTTAAGCCCTTAGAGGGGGCACAAAAATCCGATAAACACGCAAATGTCAAATAGCGAGTCTGCCCTGCAGAAATCTATTTTTAAACTTAGTGAACTTTGTAAGGAATATAATATGAAAATTTCTCTTATAAAATTAAAGGCAGTGTCATTTATTGGGAAAGAGCCAATTAGAACAAAAACAGTTATAAATGATCGTTGCGTTGAACAGGTAAGCTATTTTAACTACTTGGGA
This sequence comes from Mantis religiosa, assembly GCA_030765055.1. Lineage (NCBI taxonomy): Eukaryota > Metazoa > Arthropoda > Insecta > Mantodea > Mantidae > Mantis > Mantis religiosa. The sequence continues at coordinate 52,040,944 of CM060953.1, forward strand.
ACTGATGTTAGTTATGACAAGGAATATGATGTCTAAAATAAAATATGCAAATTTCAAAGAATGTGTGGAACAATAAATAGAACATTCAGAAAAAAAATACCTAAAGAAACAAAATTAAAGTTCTACAAAGTTATGGCTGTACCTATACTGACATACGGAAGTGAGATTTGGACGTTAACTAAAAAGCAACAGAGTAAAATACAGACTTCAGAAATGAAATTCTTGAGAAGTGTGAAAGGGTGCACGAAGAGGGACTTAATAAGAAATGAAAATATAAGAGAAGAGCTGGATATTTTTAGTATGAATGATTGGTTAAAAGATCTCAAACAAAAATGAAAGGAACATGTTGAAAGAATGCCAGATAATAGACTTACAAAACAAATATTACAGTATCATCCTAAAGGTAGGAGATCGGTGGGCAGACCCAGGAAACGATGACTGGAGGACTTCGAAGGCGGAACAGGCACTTGATTGGCTATGCCATGAAGTGAAGAAGAAGCAGAAGAAGAAGAAGACACGCAAATGTCTAGTGTTTATGGGGAGTACTCTTTATTTAAGCAACCATCCGAACCATCTACCCCGCACAGGAATACGCCATGAAACCTAGGAACACTCCTAAAGGATTAGAAGCAAAAGTAAATAAACAAAAATTGTGGAAAAAAATCGTGGTAAATGACCAACTATGCCTGATTTCCTGCCGATCTGGAAAAATCACGAAATACCTAAGTTTTGAGTTTGTGTTCGATGGGAATTGAACCCGAGAGCTGTAAAATGGTACCCTCAGTCATTTTCTTAGGTTTTATTGTACTGAATAATCCGGTGTTGTAAATTATGAAGATATCATGCTGTGAAAAAGTAAAAATGGCACTGCATTTAATAAATGTTACAACCAAAATCCGAAAAATATATGCCATATTATTTTGAGTGTGTGAATATAAACTGTGTAACAATTAATCTTCAAGTCCAATTCATTATGGCATATCATAATGAACTTAAAGTCGTAGTAAAATCCATATGAGCCACTACTGAAGATTTGAACACGATTGCTTCAAATTTCCATATACGTGCAATAATTTTAACACGAAAAGGCTTAAGCAAACCCAGATTACAGTAAAGGGATTGGCGGAAAATAATACATCATTAGGCCATATACCTTCAGCATTAAATTGGTCATGTTTTGAAGCTTTAAAGGGCTGTGATAACCGATATCATAATATTCACCCGAAGCTACATGTGAAAGTTATCTCAAGAAAATAACAAATTTTAGAATTATTCTAGTATTTTGACAAAATTTCAACTCTAGGTGCACTAAAACAAGATTAAACTTTTAGATACAGCTGATTTTTTTTTACCTCGAACATAATTATTGCTTGTAAATTTTGTAATATCGTTTACATTATTTTATAGTATCGTAAACGAATTAGAAATATTAAAAAGTGTTAAAACGTTTGTATTGAGAACGTGGAAGTGTATGATCAGCGAGAGAAAGATAAAGAAAATACATAGTAGGCTATGGACGCTTAATGTGTAAGGAAACAAACGGTTTCTAAGGAAAGGGAAAATCGATAATCTTCAGAAAGACTGACGCTAAGAAAAGAAGTTTGATGATTACGGAATTAGACGTGTAGTAGAGTTGTATAAAAATGATTTTGTGTGTACTAGTGTTAAATAAGTGTCGTTAAAGTATTATTTACTACAAAGATTTTGCGTCATTATTTTAAGTAATCCTAAAAGGAAGTACTATTTCAAGAAAACAGTTCCACACACCAACTGGATCTAAATAGGGTTAAAGATAATTCGTATGGTTACAAATCAGTTACATATACTTAATTTTGAAGTCTGATCATCGCTCTATACAAACAAAAGCAACATTTATCTTTCAAATTGAAAATACAAAATTAATTCAATGGAAATTTTCAACACATAAAAGAATTTCGACACGCCACTTAGAAAATTTTAAAATGCTTACTTCTAATCCCAATTTGGAACACAGAAAATATTTATAACAAACGATGCAACAACGTGGAACAAAATAAGATAAAATACAAATGATTTTATTACTAGGTTTGCAATCTCCTTATAGTGAACGGTTAGATGGAGTGACTTGTGTCGTGTTTAACGCCCACTTTTGCAACATACGGCACCGCAGGCGGTGACATTGATGATACATGAGATGAAGATGGAGCACCGATGGAATGAGATGGCGGGGGAAACAGGAGATCTCGGTGAAAACTTATGTGTCATATGTCTTCTAAAAGGTTTTTTGGATTCAGGGGATTAGAAAGCAAATATTTTAAGTGAAATCTCAGCATGGAAGATATGCATGGAATGTAACTTCTACAACCTCTGCAAATACCAAGTTATGTAACCAACACTGAATCCAATGACAACAGTATATGGAAAGTAAGAAAAGAAAATTAAAACAAGTATACCTTACTCAAATATTTTATGAAAACTGAGCATTTCAATCCAGTTATTTAGTCTTCTCTTCAGAGAGAACGTATATCTTTAGTGTTATATCACAAAAGTGGGCAAGGTTATGTTTTCAGCTTACCATAAAGTTGTTCTCTGTTGGTGTAGGTAATATTTTATCTATTCCCATGCTAACTACGCAGTGCTATTGGCATGCATAATATAGGATTATGTATTCTAGCTAGGGATTTCCAATAATTTTGATATTATGACCCACTTAATAGACCGCACTGCTTTATATTGCCTACTAGTAAATATAGGTCCATTTTCTTAGCGACGTTATAACAAATGTACAACCAACCGTTACATAATACTCTACATAAAATGTTTGAAACATTACGTTCCTATTAGCTTTCATAAATGTCTTTTAATGTACTTTTGCAAGAAAGAAACGTAGGGTATCACAGTTTTGGGTATATAAAAGTTATACACAATTTCATTCAAATGAAGGGGTCTGCAAAAACTGTTTCCAGAAATCTGAAAATATATTTTTAATTTTCATAAGAACATCTTGGATTTAAAGGAGACCGATTATAGCTGTAAACAATATCTAAAACATTCCATGTTTAAAGTAGGAGATATTTTTAATTCTTCACAACGTGCTTTGAAACACACTGTCCTTAGGAAATTAATTGTTTTTTCACACTAGCCGTGTGTAGGACGCACTATGAGAGGGTAGAACCAGACTGAAAAATTCAATGCCATAGCCGGGATATGAACCACGTATCATCTTGTCTAAACATGAGTCAGTGGGAGAATTTAACGTCATGTTGGCACGTTAGCCATAATGGCTCAATGGTTTAGAGCACCTGGACGGAGACCAGAAGATCCGTAGTTCAAATCCCGGCTATGGCATTGAATTTTTCAGTGTGACTCTAAACTTTCATAGTGCGTCCTACACACGGCTACTGTGAAAGAACAATTAATTTCCATTAATTGTACCTAGTAGTCGTCCGAAATATAAAGCCCGGGCCTTAAAGTACTTACAGCACAGTAAGTCGCCATTAAGGTAGCTGTCTCAAGTGCTTGTGAGAACTCCTAGTGGTTTACCGGGAGAAACACGAGTCAGTTGGAGAATTTAATGTCATGTTGGCACGTTAGCCATAATAGCTCAATGGTTTAGAGCGGCTGGACGGAGACCAGAAGATCCGTAGTTCACATCCCGGCTCTGACATTGAATCTTTCAGTCTGGCTCTACCCTTTCACACTGTACTTACATTCGAAGTTTCGCATTTATCAGAAACTTCTTTTTTTGTTGCAATTATACATGGACCTTTTCCTAAATTGCAATTTTGGCAGCATAGGACAACAAAACATGTATTTTTATGAGATATCAGTTTACATTTTCGGGTGGAATATGGTAACCATCTTCTACACCTACTAGACACGTGGTGCAGAAATTTTAATTATTGTTATATATAGGAAATAACCTAAAAGTATACTCATAAGCAGCGGTTTGCGAAAGGTAAAATTGAACGTAAAATTGAACTAAACTAGGTATTCTTTTCCCTGGATTTTGCTCATTATTATGACTAAAACTAACCAGAACTTCTAGTCAAAATTGCAGTAAACTGAGAGAGTACCCAAATGTAAACAAATTTATTTCTACAGTAAAGATGTTTTCATCAAGGCGCCAACAAGGTTACAGATTTTTCGTGAGAAACTGCTCAATATTTCTCTGCCACTCGAAGCTCTACTTGCCCGCTGGGGGACACAGCTTATAGCTGCAGAATACTACAAGGTTCACTTTAGTGGAGTGAACGACGTTATTTCAAGTCTGGATGACGAGTCTGCATGCATTGTATCTGCAAAGCAATTGATGGAAGATTTAGTTATTCAGAGGCACCTAGCACTTTTAAAGACACACCTTCTTTGTGCACGTTATTACATCACTTGAAGCAGCAGAAAAACCTCTATATGCTATGAAAAAAAAAAGATTAAAATTGTTCCTTTAGTTTTGATGGAGATAAAGTACGGGATAAACCGGAGAAAGTTCTGTAGACGATTGTAGGATTGAGCAACCTGCGCCGGGCATCAGATAACCTAGAAGGAAAAGCACGGATGCATAATGTAGCATTCCTGTCCATCTAGTGTCGAATTTGAAATACGCACCTGTTTCTTCTGTGGATGTAGGGCGTTCATTTTTAGCTTACAAAGCAGTGTTGAGTGACAGATATCATTGCTTCTTATTTGAAAATCTATAAAAATTATTATTAATTTATTGTGAAGCTAATAATTACGGACGTTAATAGTGTGACCTTGTGGGTTCGTAAGATTAAAAGTACAGTTTGCAGAAATTCAAAATGCTCTGTATTTCCCTAGAAAGGTTTTTGTAAAATTCTGATCTCGTCAGAATCACATAACACACAACAATGCAGTCTCTCGTGGCTTCTGCACACGTAAATAAACAAAAGAACTCGCTTTCAAATCACTACACGTTTATTAGTTCTCAAGTCGAAATTCGATACAGTTTAAATGTCCACACACACGACAAGCAGCCTGCTGACCCTTAACTGCCGTCGGCACTGCACAATTGCAACTCACCTCTCGGCTCCTGCCGAACTGACAGCTTCCCTGCACTCTCTAGCGGCTTCCTTCCGATACTGGCTGCTTGCAGTTAAAGATCACAATTTATACTTGATTAGCTCTTTCACGAAGGCTGGCGAAACTTCCCGAAGCTTCAGGGACCCTTGCGAAGTCAGGGAATTCTCCAGGTATTTCTCTGGCTCTTCTTCTCTCCATCCCATCTCTCCTCGGTACACGTCATTATCGCTGCGCGGGCCGATCTGTGGGTGTGGCTTGACGCTATATGTCTCCTTCCTTTCCTGCCAGCTGGCTTCGGCCCGTCGCAAAAGATGCCTCGCGACAATAGACAAAGATATGTAAAAAAACTGTTAATTTTGTTTGACCTGTTTGTGTACTTAATTTTTATGTTCACATTTTACTGCTGAACTTCATGTATGAGTATATATAGTTAGATATGTGTCTTTTTTGTAATTCTAGTAGTAGTAGTTGTATCGGAGAGTGAGCCTTTTAAATAATTATACTCTAAAAGCAAAATTCCTGATTTCAAACATATTTTTGAAGAATATTATTTTTAAAACCTATTTTTTATTTTAGAGACTATTCCTTACATTATATAACCTATTTAGGCACCTAAAGTTACATTTTAACAACCTAAAAATCCAAAGCCTAGTAATAACATTCAAAAGGCAACTATAACAGTTTAAAAACCATAAATTGAGTTAAATACGTTTGCTGCTGTACATTTTTGAGGATGTTTATTTAATATAGCAGTGTTATTTTAGCATATGAGCAAGAAGTTACATTTAAATATATTCCAGGCTCTAAAATACGAGTAATTATTAAAATTCTATAGAAAATATCTTTTAAATTCATAATAGTTTTCTTAAATTTTATCGCCCTCACCTTAGAGGACATGATTTGCTTTGATGTTGTAAACGCACGTTTGTGTTACCCTGTAACAGAAAGGTGAAGATAGAATGACTTTGCTGTCAAAAATCCGAATTATCCACCATTCACTCATTGCGTATGGCGACAGGTTGGATTGCCTACGGCTGTAATTCTAAATGGGTCAATTCCGCGCTACAGGAGTTTAAACATTTCAATTCAAGGCGAGTTAAATTGCTTTCAATTGCTCTCATTACTGCTGCGACATTTCAGTTGGTATGAAATACAAGAATGTCCTAAATACTCAAACTCTTTAAATGGCCATTGATGTGTGAATTCCATTAGTTTGGTTAAGATTTCACTTTGTGGATTTTCTCTTATCTTACAAAAGCTATGTTTCCTCAAATCCAGGACTCATTTGAAAATGAATTAATCACAATTTTATCCAGAGTTGCTAAGAAAAGTCGAAAAGCAAAGCTAGCGAAAACTCGAATGGCATATCATTTCTGTTTCTTACTTCTACCTCTCTGTATATGATTTTAAGCATATCGAACGCTGTAATGCATGTTGCATATTTAGAGATTGTGAAAGGGGGTGAATATCTCCACCGCTTGACGAGTGTTACAAAGAGGAGGTCTTGTGCCGACGTCACGTCTTCCTGGGTGGCACCTAAGGAGAAGGTCTGAAGGCTGATAATGTGCACTAATAAGTACTGTCTGCCCACCATGAAGTAAGCGGAGCATGAAGAGGAATTTGAACTGTTTATTAGCTTTGGTAGTGGTTCTGTTTACTACGAAATGGGTGTTTGAGAGTGCATATGAGTCGCCCACGCTGTCACATCTATGCCCGACTTCATCAACAAATGTTAAGAGTTAGCACGAGTTTAGCAATAGTTAAAACAAAAATTGTATATCACCAACAAGTGTTAGCGTAACACTCGTGTCAAATCTCATGTTACACTAACAAGCCGAATTTCTGATGTTAAGTCCTTACAATTGAAAGTAGTCCAATTGGCGAGCATGGAATCAGCTGTTGATGTCAATTTGCTATATTAAATCCGTCTAAATGACATGCATAATAGAGTACGGCCTATGAGGAGAAATGATTTTGAGGAACTATCCGAAGAAAATTGTTTTACGGAGGTATAGACTGTCGAAACATGTTGCTATGAAGGTTACTGCGGAAGTACAAGAGAGGTTAGAACATGCATCGAAAGGAATATGGCGATTTCACCTTTCTTCAAGTATTAATAACCTTGCGATTTTATAATTCACTGAATTATATGGATAATACACTGTCCACTTGCCGTCTTGAAACGTCCAAGTCACTTGTCCTTCACACCTCGATTTAAATTTACGTTAACACTGAGTTAGAACCTGCATCGAGAGCAATATGATGATCTCGCCTTAGCTTCAAGTATTAATAACCTTGCGATTTTATAATTCACTGAATTATGTGGATAACACATTGTTCACCTCCCGTCTTGAAACGTTTAAGACACTTGTTCTTCGCACCTCGTTTTAAATTTAAGTAATGCTAACAAGTTGTTTGGTGCTTGTAGTAGTGACACATGCATTTGAATTAAATTCGTTTCCAATGTTTTCCACGCAACATGTCTCTTTTACATTCACTGCATCCGTCATCTTATTTTCCAACATATCCTTACACTTCTTCACCATTTCAATTAACAATTATTTCTCCGTCGATGAGAAATTTGTCTCACGGCTTTATTTATGATTTGGTTCATCCTCCATTTGGCAGACGAAAATGAAAACAAAATCGCATCGCAGTACGTTCAGAAAATAATACGACTCATCCATAGCCTTCTATAGCTGTGATATTTACAAGTTTCTTGGCGTTAACACAGATTTGTCAACATTTTCAAAAAACAGGTTGGTGAAATGCAAGAAATTTAACATTAGTTTTTGCGCTGTGAATATTGTTACGTTACATTTTTTTAACGTCGATTTTAACATCCTTTGTTCAAATAGGGCACTAATGCTCGTTCGGGTTATTGCGGTGATAAGTAGTAAGCATGGATGAGTTATGTGACAACACTCTGTGTGTTGTGTGTGTTTTGCATGAACCATCCTTATTATAACCGGAAGGCGAGCATAAACATCATAAACATCATACGGCTTGCAAATGTGATTACGTTACACATTGCTCTGCCTTGCCTTCTTTTGCTGGGCAGACAGTATGCAATGCATAACGATTCCAACATGGCACCAGTCCTAACCCCGCCTCGCCTTGCCTTAGTTATCAACTGGGAGTCCGGAGGATAGATCATCCATTTCAAAATGAAAGGGTCCTCAGAGTTCCCGCTAGGCAACAGGAAGTAAAATTAGGATAACTCTAGTTCAGTTATGCAGCACAATACACAAACGGGTGCCTTTCGTCCCAGAATCCTAAACCATATGAAGAAAGAGATGAAATAAAATGTAGGGAACAGGAAATCAGGTAGTGAAGGAATTTACTCACTGATCGTCTACTGATTTGGGAAAGCCGCGAGAAAACATGAAGTCAGAACGACCAGTTCCTCGGGAATAGAACCCCGTACATTTAGAATACAAGTCTAGCACCTCGCAAAGGAGCTCACAATTTGTATACACCGACACTTATTTTAATTGAAGGTGACAGGAACAATATTTGCATGGCTGTCCCCGTATTTCAGTTGGTAGAGCATCTGCCTGCCGTGCTAGGTGTCCCAGGTTCGATTCCTGGCAGTTGGGGTGGGGACCTTCCTCCGACCAAGATAATTCCTCATCTTCCCCAGAGTCTGGAAGTATGAATGAGAGTGCGACTGTGTGCGTGATCTAATGATTAAAACCCAACGAATACCTTCGTTATGCTCCAAAGGAGAACAGCCGCCGATATGACCATTGCAGTCAAAGGCGGGGTATAAATGGAACAAATAAAAAGACCAACAATTGCAGCTGAATTTCTCCCAGCGCGGCCGCTGAACAAAGTTTAATTTACTGAGAATTGTAATGGCGGGTTTTCGCCGGGTCCTCCGGTTTCCTCCGTCAGCATTCCGCCATATACTGCATCAACTTTCCTATCATTTCATCTCGCGCCTCTTGTCATCCACTTCCCTCACTCTCATGCCAGCCATTGGGCTGGATTCTCTCTCCTACTAATCCACAGAGTGGTTCCACAACCCACCGCTTACACGCATAAGGGTTATGATGAAGAATAATACCCTGACACCAGGTAGTGGTGTAAGAAGACAGTTATAGAAAGAAAGAGAATTGTAGTGTCTGAATTCAAAAGTTATATTCAGTCTTTTCCAGCAAAACTTCAAGATAGCTTCTACTGCTGAAGAGAATGACCCTACATATCGATCAGCTACAACAAGAGGTAAAATCAGGGAAGTTTGTGGTCTAAAACTACCTTTTACTATGGTCTGTGCTGCGTGATTGCAGCTTTAATACTGCTGGCAATGTTTCAAGTTTCTTTTCCCATATCTGTCTTGCAAGGAACTGGCAGTTTCGTCATTTAAGAATTATCCTAAGTGATGAAATGGATATTTCGAATGCAAATTAATAACGGGTGCAGTCAATTTAAAAGAGTATTCTAACTTCCCAATGGCCTACTGAAGTTTACATTCTTATTCCTACTATATCCAATCTGTATTTCGTAGTAATATGTCACTTTATAAAATGTATTGCCTATTATAAATAATCCTTAAGACTTACAGTTTTGTTTAATTATCCGTCATTCCCAATAAATATAAGTAACTCCTTATATTTTTACCTACATAAGGAAAACAGGCTTGAATTCATGCTTTTAATATTAACTCTGATTCCTAACACACACTAATCATGCACTGACTTTCTCTCCAGATCACTTTATCCTTTTCTCTTTAAGAGAGTCATAATATTTGATATAAAAACTGTACAATGGATGGAAATAATTTAGGCTTGCTGATATGTGCCAGAAGTTAGAAAATCTCAAATATTTTATTTTAATGGAAAATAATGTCGGCTTTTGAGCTCAGGAAACCTGGAAGCTATATCTAATATAAATGATTTGCTCCGCAAGTTATTTCTGGCGTGTCTATTAATTTTATTAAATAGCCTTATACATTTATAATAATTATACAATATAGAATAACTATGTACAAGGCAATTCATGTAAACCTGAATCACTTCAAAAGGCCATATAGGACTCACGTGCAACTTTGGGAGAGTATAATACAAAATTGCGAGATTAAATTTCACTATTTACATCTCAGAGAAAGTGCTGGAAGTGTCCTACACCAGCATTTATACATATTTGCACTCGTCTCACCATATTTTCTGCAGTTTTACGGAGAGATCATCGCCAATGTTCTTATTTCAATTATAATGTATTCCTTGAGAGCATCAACTGTCAGTGGCCTATTCTTGCACACTCTGTTTTTTAGATACACCCACAAGAAAAAATCTGGTGAGGTTAGGTCAGGGAATCTGGGAGGCCAAAATCCATTCGAGATTATTCGATTATCAAAGAAACTGGTTACAATCTCCATGGTGTCATTGGATATATGGAACGTTGCTCCATCTTGCTGGAAATAACCTTCTCTCAATTCAATATCATTTCCGTAAAACTTAAGTATATGGTGACACGAGTAAAGACATGTATAGATGCTGGTGGAGGACACTTCCAAAATTGTCTCCAAGATGTAAATAGTGTAATGTAATCCCTCAATTGTGTATTATATTCCCTCAATGTTGCTTGTGTGTCCTATTATTTGTTCAAAATGTTATTGAAATGGTTCAGGTTTATATGGATCGCACTATATTAATTACCAAAATAAAATTTAAATATTTAGACAAAGGCTTAACATATGCAATAGCTTTTACTCATAGTTTTCTAAACTCCATTAAGCAAAATAAATAATGGCTATTTTGGAATGTGTAAACATAAAAGGTACAGTCAGTTTCTCTTAATGTATTGTCACCCGAACGTCGGAATTCCCGATAGAACCGGCCGGCAATAGGGCCAGACGGGAAACATTCAGCACACGCCTACCCATTTATCTCGGGTCACTAACTGAAGGGATGATTAGGAGAGCGGCACGAGCCCTGTATCGTCTCTTTCCTCTCCAACCAAACGTCTGGAAACCTCGGAATAACTGTGCACGCCGCGAACCTTCCAGAAACAGTGATCTTCCTATAAAAAGGGGCTGCAGTTGGCAAGTGAGTTCAGTTGAGTTCTTGGCGAGCAGCGTGAGGAGCGCCGAGTGAGTTAACGGACCGGAAGACTGTGAACATGCATAAGAGGAGTTGTACGTAATTGGAGTGTAGAGTGCACCTGTGACAGACGAACTGACGAATTGCAATTGTGTGCATTACGTAAATCTGTGTAATCGGCAAGTGTTCCAACTGTAATTCGGTGGAAATAAAGAACATTTTGAGTTTGTGCAATTGGACTTTTAATTTCATGAACCCACAAAGTTACAGTATTTTGACTGACACCTGATTTACGCTAGGAACCGTACTAACACCATCTGGGAAGCGTTGACCATAAATATTCGCGGTATGGATGTATAGGTCACTGATTATTCTGAGCATTTGTATAAAATGAAAACATGCTTGTGACTGAAAATATGGTTAAAAATTCCCCTTAACTTTTAATCTGGTTCAGTAGCAATGAACTGGAGCTGCTGCCAATCTTATGTCGCAAGATAAGCGGTGTTTATCTGACCTATTTAGGTGATGAGTCAAGGAAACTGAAAGTTTCAACTTTACTGTCCAAATGCCTCTTAAAAGGTAATTGGTACTTAAATAACATATTAATAAGTTTCTGACTAATATAGAACATATGGAGGCACAGTTTTTATTTTATGATCAACAATTTCTTTTTAGACCCAGTTAAAATTTGTATAAGTTGGGCTCTCACCTGGACTATGCTTATTACGGGAGCTGTTCAATAAACAATGATCACACATCTTTTTGACAACGTACCTTTACTCATCCTCATAACTTTGATGGTCCTTCTCAAAATAGTCTCCCGTGAATACGATGCATTTGTCCCAGAGTTTCTGCCAGACTTAAAAGACATGCTGGAAACCATTTCTTGAGAGATCCTTCAAAATCGCCTTCACCACTGCTTCTGATGATGGATAATGCCTCCCACGAAGGCGTTTCTTCAAATGAGGGAATAGAAAAAAAGTCACATAGGACTAAACCCAGACTACAGGGAGGGTGAAGGATGCACTTCACGTTGATTTTTGTAAGATTTTCAGCAAGAACATTGGCAATGTACGGCCGCGCATTATCGTGGTGCAGCAATCAGCCTGCTTCACGGAAATGTGGTCTTTTGCGCCTGATATGGACTTGAAATGTTTTCAGGACACCCCTGTAGTATTTTCCAGTTACTGATGTGTGTGCAGGTACAACATGCTGATAAACTATTCCATGAATATCAAAGAATGAGATGATTATATCTTTACCAGCAGAAGCAACCATTTTTTGTTTGTTTGAGGGTTGGTGATGAAGGATATTTCCACACTGAACTTTTCTGTTTGCTCTCAGGATCAAAATGATGTAGCCGAGTTTATTCAGCACTGATTACGTTTGAAAGAAACTTCGGATCCTCCTCTAACATTAACTTTAGCTGCATTACCTCCATTGCAGTGGTAGGCGATACTGAACATGTCTGAACTTACCTGGCTGACACAGACGGGGACTAGGAGTACCAACAATGAAACTACTACGGCGTGTTTGTTTCACATTAAGCTAACAGAATATAGTAAGATTAAATTTTAGTGCCAAAAATTATGACCGTAAAAAATTATGATCATTCGTTGCTGAACAACCCTTGTATGATATCAATGCATTATTTTTCGGCATCTTAACATCTTAGGCGGTCTTAGCCTAGGAGATATTCAGATAGACGAACAGACAGCAGAATACAGCCATATAGACAGAGAATATCCTCTCTACTACTGTGGATAACATTATTACTTGTAGAATAATAATATTTTATAACTAAAATCTTAAATTTTATAATTTCAAACTATTTCCTAACTAAGTCTTAAGAAATTCAATTGAATTTTAAGTTAATATTACTAATTCATATGTTATGTTTACTTTCAGGAGTTGTTTAAAATTATACCCCATTTCATATTTAAATGGCTTATGACTGACATGATTTAATGCTTAATTGTACCATCATGCAAGAAAATATTATAACATTATCGCTTTACTGGACGCTATGTACGATGGGGGACCCAAAAGAAACCGGATTGTTGTCATAGAAACTTTATTGATGAACTGTTTTTACAAAATTACTTCAGTCACTTTCAAAATACTCTACATTACATGCGATGCAATTGTCAAGTCTCTTTTCCCATTGTTGGAAGCATGTTTGAAGCTCTTCATGTTTGATATTGTGCAGTGCCCTTTGCGAAGCTACTTTTACCGCCTCCACATTGTCATAACGCTCCCCTATCAGCGGTTTTTTCATTCGTGGAAATAGGAAAAAGTCTCGAGGGCCTAGGTCCGGGGAATACGGAGCGTGGGGAACGACAGACCACCTCTGAGGTGCCAAAGAGTGGGTCACTCGTAAGGCCGTGTGTGCTGGAGCGTTGTCGTGATGCAGAAACCAGTCAAATGATCGCCAAAGTTCCAGGGGTTGCCTCCTAACATCCTCTCGCAAACGCCTTAAAACATCCAAGTAAAGGTGCTGGTTAACAGTCTGGCCAGGGGTTACGGATACCCGATGCACAATTCCACGAACATCAAAACAGACAATGACCATCGTCTTCACATTTGACCTCACTTGCCTTTCTTTGTTTGGTCTGGGAGTCTTGGGAGTCCTTCACTGGCTTGACGCTTGCTTGGTTTCTGCGTCATACCCGTAAAACCAACTCTCATCCCCTGTAATGACTTTGTTCAAGAAGTTTGGATCACGTGCAATCTCTGTTGTAAAGTTCTTACACACATTCATGCGGATAGTTTTGTGCTCCTGTGTGAGAAGGCACGGTACAAATTTAGCAGCAACACGTCTCATGCGCAAATCCTCCCTCAAAATCCGCTGGCACGAGCTCCAACTGATTCCTGTCGCTGCTGAAATTTGGTCGAGCATTTGACGGCGATCCTCGTTGATCTTTTGGCGGACCTTTTAAATGTTCTCCTTATTTCGCGATGTTGAAGGGCGTCCAGAACGAGCTTGGTCTTCAACACACATCTCACCCCGTTTAAAGCGCCCAAACCACTCCAAAACCTGTGTGCGACTCATAGCGTCCTCCTGGAAAGCTTCCTGAAGCATTTGGTACGTCTCCGTTGCAGTTTTTTAAGCAGGAAACAAAATGTACCACACACTCTTTGTTCTTTTAAAGTTGCCATAACGATTTCGCAGAGTTAACCCGCCAACAGTCAGAGAAACACAATACCACACTTGTACGTTCAGCTCTACACTGATGCCGTCTGCCCAGCTGTTTCAGGAAGGTCTCTACTAACACCATCTAGCGTGAAAACCCTGCACTGCATCTACGAGTGGCAGCGCTCTCGGAGTTCGGTTTCTTTTGGGTTCCCCTTCGTATACGTTATGTTGCATTGGGCTTCTTCTGTAAATATTAATAGTAGTAACAATAATATAAATATTAATAATAATAGTAATAATAAAAATAATAGTAATGCATCAGAAACGTAAGTACGTGTTCAAATGTTCATTTTCATATGCTCTCAGCCTTTTGCGCTGATCAATTGGAACATGCATTTCCATATATCCTGTCTACGGCTGTTTGAAGGGAAGTCTGGTTTCCCAGTGACGCCATCTATTACCTAGGGAAAATCCTCTGAAGTAAGGAAAGTTGTGTGGAAATACTTCTTAAGGAGCAGAGCAAAGTAGAATCGATTTGAACAAAATGTATTACTTGCGCACTTCTGCATCCAAGACTGGATTAATAAGGGAAAGTTACTAATTCTAATTATCAAAGAAAGGCGACAAATATGATCTAAATGTATATGTGCCTGTGCTGGTCTGAGAGATTGTTTTAAACATACACCCCAAGTTGAGATAAGTTCGTGATAATGCATTAGTGTATATTTGGCCGAATACACTCTATAATTGGAAATATAGTATCGTGGACGGATGGAGCCCTTCTGATAGAAGACATATTTCAGCACCGATAGTAACATTTTCTTTGCAATCTAAACCGAAATAATTTCAGAGTAAGTGGAGATATCTTAAACAAGTAATTTGAGACAGGAGACTTATGGTCTGTTGGTTCAAATGTGGAAGTTACGATTATAAGTTTCCTAAGTGACAGTACGGCACTGCTAATGATGATGCCACTTGAGTGCACAATACACGAAAATGAAGAGACGTGCCCGAGCATTCCCTCTAGAGCAATGGTTATGACATTAGACTTCAAGTGAAAGGTAAATGAGTTATATGTCTTCCACGTTATTGTCGTCCTTTGTTTACTCGGTTGTTTTTTTGATATTGTGTAAAAACTTTAAGCTGTAGTATAAATGTATGCATTTTACAGAGTAATTTCGCCTTATCAGTGCAATTAAATAAAATTCTTTCTAACAAAGTTTGAATCCTGCTTAGTACTATCCCATGCTGTATTTCTAAATGGGAAGTGATTTAAAGGTCGAGCGAACTTACATAAAGTAGAAAGTAAATGCAACTTTTTACGTCAAGTTTATAGGAACTGCTAGAAATGGCGACCTGCATTTCCAATGCAAAATTGACTGTGGCAATTCTCATCACACTAACAGTAGTATCACGAATCAAGAAAATCATAGTAGTTAGAATTTACGTATTAAAAAGACGACGAAAAAAAAGAACTATATAGCAGGAACCGAACCAGTGACCTTTAGAAGAGCAGTTTTCGGCCCTACGGATTCGTCTACAAGAATATTTACGGAAGCATCACTAGAGTAGGTTACAGTATTAAAGAAGGGATGTAATCGCAGTTCAGCGTCGCACTGGCAGGTGATAAGTTCGAGATTTGAAAAATCTTTGAGGCATTAAATCTTGAGAAAGCCAGTAAAGAGCTACTACTAATTGATATTTTTATACTCAGGAAGCATTATAATCCAATTATTTCAACTATCATGTTTAAATAGCAACTTATCAGCATCTGATGCCAGTCAGATTTAACACAGCTGCGCTATGTATAGCCGCAGGCGATGCATTGGCTGTCTCAACTTGCTTATACTGGTCACGTCTACAATTGCTGAAATTAATTCGATGTAGCTCATTTATATCCTGTATATGCCCCTTTTCCAGCTTTTAAATTTTTCATAGTCACAGAAGTATCTATAATCGTGACTGTACAATTTTTGGAGCCACTCTAAGGAATGCATCCTAGGAGAGCCGTCGAGGAAGAACGAAATCCTGGCAGGAAGGAAAGAAATACTGAAGGTAATGTGAAATGTCGGTGAGACAGAGTATCCAAAAATGAAGAACTAAACCAATGTAACTTATGACAATGCAGTTTAATCCAGAAGAAAGGTTTACAAAAGATTAACGTATAGAATGTATTTAACCTTCTGGGTCAAAAGAAAATGAATTGTCAGAATTCAAACAAGTGTTTGCTAATCAGCATAAGCCTGTCGAAATAACGATTCTGTTTTGTTTTCCTTTTTACCGTCGAAGAGTTTTATTTTCTTTTTTTCCAATAAGTTGGAAACGTTTGGGCAATCAGTCTCTTTGATAGACGTAAGCATATATACGCAAAGACCTTTTTTTTTCTTCTTAAACGAGCGTTGAAAAGAACAGAAAGGCTGTTACTGTTTTCTTCTCTCTGATGATAAACGGCAGAAGCGAGACGGGCACGGACCGAAAACAGTTTTTTACTCGGTTAGTCAAAAACTTATCAATGCAAATTAAGTTTGTTAGATTTTCTCCGCGCAGGAGGAGAAGGGGCACCGTCTGCTGGAAAGGCTACTGTGTGTGTGAGCGTGTTAAACTATCGCGTTTCGCGATTTTTTTCCCTTCGCTTCTCCCGCCTCTTTCGCTTCTCTTTGACAGCTTTCGCGAGAGCCGAGCACTTAACTTTAATCCAGTGTCAACAATGACGCGCGAATGGTGCCTGCGAGAAGGGGAGGGTGAAGGAATTTACTTTTCTGTGTCAGACGACGTACAAACATAAACATGGATTCCATTCGTCTTTTGAGCGCTTGCCTTGTTTGAGCATAGAGCCTTCCATTTAGCTAAAGGACCCTTTTTTCAAAGTCCCTCTTGACAAGAAAAGCAACGAAGTGTAGGATGGGCACACCTGTTAACTTTGTTACAATCTCTTGCCGCGTTTCTGCTCTGCAGCCTTCTAGTTTGCACTATCTCTAAGTAGCTCATAGAAGAGAAGTTTATCTAGGGCCTCCAGAAACATCTAGTACTTATTTCCATTTGGAATTGCTGTTCATTTTCTTTTACTGCAAACTATAAAAATTATATTTACATATGTAATTTAAGCCAAATGTTGCAATTGACAATAATATAGGAGAAATACTTTTAAAATTTAGTTTTAGTTTTATTTTATATATTTATTTTTGATTGAAAAATAGTAATATATTTTGATGTAATTATTTGTCTTGTGGTTTTGCAGGATTCTGTATTTGCGTATTAACAATTATTTTTTGAACATTTGTGTTTCAAAGGAGTCTATATTTGCATAGATATATTTTTATATATAAGTAAATGCACAAACTCTAATGTGCTGCAAAGACTTTTGTATAAAAGACGACTTGCTCAGTCAAAATTATATTTTTATATTAGTATTCAAAATACGAGGGCTGCTCAATAAAGAATGATCATAATTTTTACGGTTGTAATTTTTCGCACTAAAATTCAATCTTATTATATTCTGTTAGCTTAATGTGAAACACGGCGTAGTAGTTTCACTGGTACTCCTTGTTCCCGCCTGTGAGAACCAGGCAAGTTCAGACATGTTCAGTATCGCCTACCGCTGTAATGCAGGTAACACGCAGTTAAAGTTGATGTTAGAGGAAGATCCGAAGTTTCCTTCAAACGTATACACTGCTGATGAAACTTGACAGTATCATTTTGATCCTAAGTGCAAACAGCAAAGCTCAGTGTGGAAGTCTCGTTCATTACCAACCCCCAGAAAAGCAAAAGTGGTTGCTTCTGCTGGGAAAGTTGTGGTCATCTCATTCCTTGATATTCATGGAGTACCTTCACACACATCAGTAACTGAAAAATACTACAGGGATGTTCTGAAAACATTGCAACTTCATATCAGGCACAAAATACCACATTTCCGTGAAGTAGGCTGGATGCTACACCACGATAATGCGCGGCCGTATATTGCCAATGTTGTTGCTGAATATCTTGCAAAAATCAACGTGAAGTGCATCCTTCAACCTACCTATAGTTCGGATTTAGCCCCATGTGACTCTTTCTATTCCCTAAGTTGAAGAAACGCTTTCGTGGGAGGCATTATACATCATCAGAAGCAGAGGTGAAGGCTGCGGAAGCGATTTTGAAGGACCTTCTAAAAATGGTTTCCAGAATGTCTTTGAAGACTGACAGAAACGCTGGCACAAGTGCATCGCATTCATGGAAGACTATTTTGAGAAGGACCATCATAATTATGAGGATGAGTAAAGGTACGTTATATATTTAAAAAAATCCGAAGTATTGATTGCAGTCGCTCTTTAATTTCTGTGGTTCTATATTGAATGCCAAAGATCACTTAACTTTATTCAGGGTCTTCTTTATCTTGTTTAAGGCTCTTTTATGCACCACCAGATTTACTTCTCCGGAGGGAAACAATAATAAAATTTTTTATCTATGAAAAAAAACCTGACCTAAGGAACCAGAAACTAACTTGTTACCACTAGGCCACGGAAGACTACTTTCTACCGTTTATATTTATTGTGCACGTTCTTGAGTGTACGTATAGTGAGCATGAATGTGTGAATATATATTTCAATGACAAATAATATCCTAGATCAAAGTGCAAAAATATAAGGGAAATTACTTAATAGGTGATTAAAAATATATTTAGAATTACAAGATTCTTAAGCAATTAATCTTACAGCTTTATTAAATATAAAGTTACATAAAATACGCGTTAAGTTTCATTTACATATTATACATATATACATATTGTACATATCTAGTGCTGCGAAGATTCTTTTAATTTCGCAGTTTGTGACTTTGTGGGTACGTAAAATTAAAAGTCCAGTTTGCAGACATTCAAAATGCTCTTTATTTTCGTAGAAATACACCTTTTACAGCCGTTTGCCGCAGGATGACGTAACATACACCAACATAGTCTCTCGTGGCTTCACCACACCTAAACAACAAAAGTATTCACTTTAAATCGCTACACGATTATCAGTTCTCAACTTACAACTTGGTACAGTTCCACACACTGCACGAAAACTGACCATTGAAAATGCTAGCAGCTATCTCCAGCTGACTCACTCGACCCGACCGACCGACCGACCGACCGACCGACCGACCGAAGTGCTGGCTGGCTGTATAAAGCTAGAAGGTTTTAGCTGCGTGCCCACCCGATAAGGGGTGGGCACGCAGGTAGGGTTTTTCTTTTCGGGATGTTGTAGAATGAGTTGTGGGCTTTTAGGTAGAAATTATTTCGAGGTAACAAATTTTATGTACAGCGTCCGTGATGCTATTTATACATGGGCTATCGTTTCTCGAAACTTGTCGAAGTAACACGATCTTTCACGATGGTGAGAGAAAGGAAACAATTATCCAGATCATCACCGTCTCTTTCCTTTTGCGTCAAATGCTAGCGCGCCGGCGTGGGCGTGCTTTAGAACACCTTCTCTCTTTCTTTGCCTCTCCCTCCCTCCTTACCTCCCTCTCTCTCGGCGTTCGCATACGTGCGGGCCTCAGCCTGCCACAAAGCAATGCCTTGCAAAAATATGAATAAAAATGGCTCAAACACTCCAGGAGCATCTGGAGTAGCCTAACATATCAGCAACAATAACCAAGAAACTGTACGATTGATACAATACCACCAATAAAGAGCAAAAGGTGAACTCGTAATAATACTTCAATAATAAGCATTAATAATGCTCAGTAATAAATCCTTAGAATGCACATAATATACAATGTGTAACAAACGACATTGAGAACGATGTTGCCTTGGTAGTATGCGACACTTTTCATCCCTCTGCTTTATCGCTATCCTTAATAAATCTGTTGTCTACTGCTACAGTGCTCAGTTACGAGATTTTCTCTGGATATACGCATGGGTATGTAGGGTGAAATATAACATCACCCAAATTACTGATGTTAAGGCAGTCTTTATAGATAAACAACTTGAAACAAATATATACAAATTTAATACTTAGTAACATAAAAGGTTTACTTATCTTATAAAAAATTATGAAAGTTTTTTCATAAATTGATTAGGATCACGATTTCGTGAACAGTTTATTCACTTCCTCAGCCAGGGCCTTAATCAACCTCGTTTTTAATGCTACAGTCGCTAGTTGCCACTACGTTTTTTCAGTACTACCAAAATCTGAAAATGAAACGAGTTTAAAAACAGAATCGACTGCCAGTATTTAAAAATTCATTACGCGATATTTATTTTTGAAAATAAATGTCTTTTCCCAAACCATTAAATCTATCGGACTATTTCATTGTTTTAATGATTTAGCTTCTTGATTTATTTCATGGTTAAATGACTAAAATGACATTCTACGGCCGATTTATCAGTTTGTTTGTACTTAATGTTACGAAAACGTTCTTTCGTTCTGGTTTACAAAATACGTTTTGTCTTTCCAATATAAACTTTATCAATAGAAAAAATTAAATTAATAAGTTCTAAAATGTCTATTATTAAGAATTATATCTTTCTTAGGGAAATGCAGTAAGTTTCAATACTAAATTTATTTTTAGGAACTAAGTTATACCGAACTCTGTAAATTTTTTTGAAAATATTTAACCTAAGGATGGTAGGTAATTTTTTAAAATTATAATCGTCATTTAATTTTTAAGCGTAGAAATATCATTAACAGTTTTTTGGTATTTAAATTTTTTAATTTTTTCTACGCATAAAGTCTTTATTAAAACATCTAACAGTATTAATAATGTTTATATTCTTTATTAAATTCCATTTTACTCTTAGATTTATTTATTAATATATAAATCAAACTATTGAAAATAACAAATACACGTGAAAAGGGTGAAAACTTATTTTTATGTAATTATGGATATAAGTAGTCTTCCTATAAATACGAACGTTTTGTTTATTATTATTTCTTATTATGTTTAGATCTATAAAAGGAAGAAATCAATTAAGTTCAGTCTCTAATGTGACTTTTATAGCTTTATCTAGCAAATTATTATATTTGCATATATTTATTTGCTTCACTGTTAATTACTTAATATTTTACGTATTGAACTTGAAGCAAGTTGTCGACTTTTTCAGAATAAAGAATTAAACCATTTCCAAATTGCAGACGTCATAGCTATAGCTACAGAACTATTTTATCTGATAATTTCAGAACTACTAATATATTTACGGTTTAAAATAAAATGATTAGAAAAGTAAGTTATCGTGAATCGATGAAATGCGTATTTCTTTGTGGTTACTGACATGTATTCATTAACCTGGGGATTGTCTTTAGTAAAATGGTCCAGTAAATTGTAAAAAATTTAAGAGATGAGGGTATCTACCAGAGCAATCCACACAGAATGAAGACGGACGCGCCCCCTCTGACGACCAGGAAGTCACCGAGGTGTCCCAAAAGGGCGTCCGGCGCCTCCGTGGGGCTTTCCATAGGCAAGACCTAGAGACTAACTAGCCCTCCCCATCTGGTCCTGTGGACTCAAGACGGGAGGGAAGTGGATACGCCACTTACGCGCGCCAACCCCAAAGGGAAATGCTACCGATTTGAACTCGGTGGGGCCGCCTGGTGATCTAGCGCACCTTCTACTAGCTATGCTGGCTAGCACGCGGGAATATATGGCTTCCCTCATCCCCGTCCGGACACGTACCTCATCTCCCACGTGTATCGGGAACTACTGCCCCCTCGAGTGCAACCCAATCCGAACAACTCCCCTCCAGGGAGGGGCTCGAATATTCGGTCCAAGGTTCCTCTAGTAACGTCAGAGGTACAACAAGTGTTAGGGGTCCGCAGCGTCCGCACCACGGCAGCTGAAGGGGACGAATCCGCTCCCCTACGGGGAAGTGTACCCTTCTTTATGAATGAGAAGTGCAAATGTTTCTGTGTTATTCGATGAAAAGTTTTAAGCTGTCTTACTCGCATCAAAAGTACAAACCTTAGATTTTGTTCTATAAATTATAAGAATTCTTTCCCTTGGCTGGCCCCGTAGCTCAGTCGGTAGAGCACCTGCTGTGCTAGGGGTCCCAGGTTCTCCGACCATGATAATTCATCATCTTCCCAGGTTCTGGAAGTATGAATGAGAGTGAGAATGTGTACGTGATCTAATGATTAAAAAAACCTAACCTATACCTATACCTAACACAGCCTCTATATCCAAAGAGGACGGCCGCCGATATGACCATTGTAGTTAAAGGCGGGGTATAAATGGAACAAATAAAAGAGTACAATACCCTTATCGCCCAAAACCTGTAAAAATTTATTTTAAGAATCAACTAATTGCCGCAATTGCTCTGACTACGGTCTAAGTATTTTGTGTCGGCAAAAATTGCCTTGACAGTGACTGCTAATTATTGCAGAATTCTAACTCGTTGGTTTGAGTCTCATATATCCTTATCACTTCATTTTAAAGTTATTAATGTTAGAAGTCAACAATGCGGCAGAACTAATATTAACTGTCATCACGCTCCACTGCTGGTAACTTTGTTGTATTTGGACCCTCTTCATGTGAAGCACATACAGTCGGAGTTAGCCAAGCAGCCATAGCGTGTCGCAGACAGTCGAATGACGCCTCTGTGGGTTTAAGTTGGTATCACAAAGCATTAAGCTTGGCTGAGAAAACCTGCGTGATACTTAGTGCGGATTAGTTGCGTGTGTACAGCAAACCTGCCTGGGGGCGAAAACCAAGCTCCAGGTGGGGCAAAGGAGAGACAGATAAGCGCCCCTAACTATCCGTTTTACATTCCGACTGCTTTGCACTGCACCGCGCCCTTTGATCTCCTCCTGTTTGTCTATTGCTGTTGTTACAATATTGATTCAACATTATACGTTAACAAAGCGGCGAGATCCAGCCAGCATCTCTGTTAACCTGAGTACTCGCTGCATCATTATGAGGAGTGCATGAAAACATAACTATTCCCCTCAATGATTGGTCAGAAAATGTTGTCACCTAACTTCAGCTTTGGGAGGATATTTGGTATTAGCCACACCACACATCTCAGGTGTGTAACTGTCATAAAATGCTCAGTGCAACTGTGAAGCCAGAATTCGGGACAGAGGTTAAACAATACAAGTAGTTCCCACTTCAGTATATACTGTAGCATATGAAGAGTTGATAGGTTTAACATAAATGAGTCTAGGTCATCACAGACATCGGAGCCCGTACACCTTTAAAGGTACAGAGGCCGAAATAAGTGTTCGAACGTAAACATATTTATTACTTATATTATTTTAAAGCTACGCAGAGAAAGCATACGTAAATACAACTGGTACAAAATAAACTTGAGTCTTCCATTAAAGATATATACTCATAAATAGCAACTGAAACTAATTTACACTACAAGGAGAAATAAAACGGTTACTTTACATCTGGACCTAAGTATTCGAACAGAAAGCAGCTAGTATTTAGGTATCAACCCCTTTCTCTGAATTACTGCTGATAATCCTTTGTGCATTGTTTAGTGACTGCAGAGTCCATATTTCTCCACTATGTTTGAAGAAGTTCTTTCAGATGGTCCTTGCTTCTGATGAGATGCTTCCTTACACGCTCCTCGAGCTCCTTCCAGATGTTCTCTACTGGATCTAAATCTGGAGATTGGGGTGGTGTCTTCTAAGTGTGAGGAGTGTTGAACACGATCAAAAGCCTTAAAATTTCAGCAGTATGCTTCGGATCATTGTCCTGCTGGAAGCAATATTCATGCGCTGTCCCAGCTTCTCTGCATTCTTTTTAAGATTGTTTTCAAGAATCCTCTTGTATTCAAATTTGTCCATGATCCCATCTATGAA
The DNA here is from genome assembly GCA_030765055.1 of Mantis religiosa. Lineage (NCBI taxonomy): Eukaryota > Metazoa > Arthropoda > Insecta > Mantodea > Mantidae > Mantis > Mantis religiosa. Next base: position 52,064,904 of record CM060953.1, read on the forward strand.
CACCAGTTCCCCAAAGCCAGATGAAGCTATATAGCTCCATACCTACACACTACTGCCACCATGTTTCACTGTAGCTACCATGTTCTTAGGTTCCCATTCGGTATCTGGCAGTCTCCACACTTTAAGACGTCCATCACTCTTGTATAAGCAGAATTTGCTCTCGTCCGACCAGAGAACCTTAACCCAGAATTTTGTGGTCTTAACCACATACTGTTGAGCAAATTCTATACCCGTTTTCTTATTCAACCTTATTAACTTATGCTTTCTTCCTAGGAGCGCGGGCATTATACCCAGTACTATTTAAAACCCGTTCAACTGTTCATGTGTGAACCACAGTGCCAGAATGTTGCTGAAGGCATCCTCTAATCTCAGATGCAGTGACTCTCAAATTCTGCTTCACCATTTTTATTATTTGCCTCCTGTCTCTTTGGTGAGTTTAAAAGGTGTGCCATGTCTAGATTTATTTACAACAGTATTTGAAGTGTGGAATTATGCAGAAATCTGTAGCGTTGCTTCTGTTAATGTTTTGGGTTATTTCAGAGAGAGATTTGTTTTGTTTGTTCATATTCATCACGATATTCCCCTTTGCCACTGTTGTTTCAATATCTTCGCGTACCATAGGAGCTCACTATCGGCTGAATAACTGAGTACACTGTCTCGAGGCACAGCATAAACACAACTGCTATGTGGTAGTGGCGTGTAGGGTTCATCCAACCACCTTCTTCTCTATTCGATTGGGTACGTTAGAATACTTATGTCCTCCAATAAGAGGGACAATAGAATAAATACAGTACAGATAATGCAATAAATACATGCAAAGTGATATTTTAAGCATTGTTTCCGAGAGATGAAAGGTTAATGTTTGCATGTATAAAAATTCAACGCCGCAAAATAAATATATTATTTATAGTGCGTGCAAAGTTACATGTTACCTTATTCGAATACTTCTGTCGGTCTCTGTATATGAAGATTACGAGTCTCCCAGTATATAACTGCTGACGTCAGTCCCGGGGACAACATGCATGGATAGTCCGGTTCACAACGCGTAGCTTTAGTTTCATTACAACTACTGCTCGCCACACAGGTAGATCTGCCTTCTAGGAAGTGCAAGGTGCTTGACGTATTGTGCTAATAGCATTACTTTAACAATAATTATTAGACGATCTCTATTTTATAAATCAAAGATGTTGGGTATTATCAATAACCATTAAACAGCTTAAAGAATGTAATTTCGAGCTATCTAAAAGCAGTCGAGGAGGTATCTGCAAAAATTAACAATATAAAGAATGCGCCATCTACCAAACGAACAAAAAAAAATTGTCCAGTATTCAAGACAAAAATACTGGATTTTCAATGCTGTGTAATATAAGAAATAAACTAAGTCTCGGACAAACCTATGAAAACGATTTGTACTACCCATATGCACAATTAACTTCATGTGACGTTGAACGAACTTTCTCCCAATATTTTTATATTGTTTCAGTGAAAGGCACAGAAATTCACAATCGACAATTTACGAATGAACATGGTTGTTCAGTGTAATTCCCGCAATGAGCAGGATGGTATATTGTAACGTGGGATATTTTTTGTAGATGTATCGGAGTGTATACACACAGCGCTTCGGTATATTCGTTGACACAGACGTCTGTTGATGTAGCGCTTGACCTTGTATAGTACCTGTGCGCGTACATGGTTGCTAAGGTGTATGGGATCCGATGTCTGGTCATCATAAAGGCTTGACTATCAGTGTCCACATGTCAAGGATTGCTGAGGACAGTTTAATATGATCTGACGAGTGCTGAAGACGCCCCCAAACTGTACTTATCGTTCAATATCATTATATTTATTCACCTAGAAATTCCCTAACCTGGCTACACCTTTAGATTTATTTTTATGTGGCTAGAGGCTATCGAAGAATTTGATCAGTTCTATAACAGACTAACAGTTCTATAATATTCTCTATTTGAACTACTGAATCAAATATTTTGAAACAGTCAGTGCCGTATACCAGCCTTGAAACTCCAAACGCTTTCCATGGCCTCGCAAAAACAACTGAATAGTGACTGAGTTTAAAGGCGATAAAATTATGATTTAACATTTAAACCACTATAATGGGATATTACTAGCAAAGATAGCATGTGTTTTAAAGGTTGAAACAAAGAGAAACTTTATATGGGAAATCTAAATATGTTTGACAAATATTCAAATAGTAATGTTTACGTTAATGCACAATTAATCATTTTCATAGTAATAAGTTAAAATAAAATTTTACTAATACATAGTTTTATGTTAAGCAACAAATACTTGAGTAAAAATTTAAAACAGACTGTTTAGTAACCGTTTACCTTGGGGTAAAATGATACACATGTAAGAACTAATACTTTCATTAGTTCAGTATATTAGATGGTCATTAGAACTAATAATTAATATTTAGGATAAAATTAAAAATAAGTAAACATCGTTCTTAAATTTCTATACCTATAGTTTTGAGTGTGTGTCTACAAAAGTCAAAGGAAAGGGCGGTAGAATGGAATCGAACCGACACTTCCAAATATGATTCTCACTCACTAACTGAAGCCATTTCAATGGGATGTATTGAATTATAATAATGAAAGGAGATTATTTGTCAAAAAGACACTAGAGTGAGTCTCATAGTGTTTGGACAAAACAAAATTACCTGTATTATTTGCCAAAGCAATACCAAGGTCTTTTACTTTCAGACGCTTGATTTCTTTTACCTTAATATAATGAATGGACTTTGTAAATAGGAAAGGTTTTTCTTACTGTATATTATTACCATGACCTGGCATTCTCTACTACAGACAATGGCTTGAATAGTTCCCCAATTTAACAGTTTTATCGATAGTTAGAATTGATGACTGTGAAATGTCATAGCTTTCATAAAGAATGCTGTTAGTCCAATAACGCTATAAGGCTTACTAGGGGCTTGGACATAAAAACAGAACTAATTTTAAACCATAGCACCTCATATAGTTATCATCATCATCATCATCATCATCATCATCATCATCATCATCATCATCATCATCATCATCATCATCATCATCATCATCATCATCATCATCATCATCATCATCATCATCATCATCATCATCATCATCATCATCTTCTTCTTCTTCTTCTTCTTCTTCTTCTTCTTCTTCTTCTTCTTCTTCTTCTTCTTCTTCTTCTTCTTCTTCTTCTTCTTCTTCTTCTTCTTCTTCTTCTTCTTCTTCTTCTTCTTCTTCTTCTTCTTCTTCTTCTTCTTCTTCTTCTTCACTTTATGGATTAGGCTCTCGCCTGTTCCGTCTTCACAGTCTCTCCTTCTATCTTTTCCTCGGCCTCCCTACGTCCCTCTTTCCTTTAGGACTATATTGGAAAACTACTTTTGGTAGCCTTGTATCATCCATTCTTCCAACATGTTCAAAGCATCTTCTTCTGTACCTATCCATCCTTGAGGTGATAGCTTCCACTTGTAATTCATTTCTTATATTTTCATTTCTGACTCTATCTTCTCTTGTACATCCTTTTGTTCCTCTCAAGAATCCCATTTCGCAAATTTGTATTCTGCTGATGGTTCTTTGTGTAGGTATCCAGTTTTCACATCCATAAAGTAACGTTGGGACCACCATGGTGTTATAAAATTTTAATCTTGTTTCAGATCTTGTTTTATTCTTTAGGGTTTTGTGAATGTGTCAATTTTTTGTCTCCAATTTTGGATTATTTTATTAAAATAGATTTTAAAAAGTGTCGGTGGCATTGGGCACCCTTGTCTGACTCCTTTGTTAGTTACAATTTCTTCTGATTTCTCTGTCTTGAATCTTAAAATTATTTTAGTGTCCTCGTATAAACTTTTGACCACCTTTACCAAATGTCTTGGGTAGCCTTTTTCTTTCATTATGAACCAAAGCTTTTCTCGGACTACATTATCAAAAGCCTTCTGGAAATCTATAAATGCTCTATGTGTCTGCAGATTATGTTCTCTTCTTTTCTCCAGTATCTGCTGCAATATTAAAATATTATCTGCTGTCGATCTTCCTTTCCTGAAACCACTTTGTTCTTCACCTATCAGGGATTCAGCTATTATTTTCACTCTTTTATTTATTATTCTAGCATACAATTTATAGGTTGAACTCTGTAATTCTTGCATTGTCTTCTGTCACCTTTTTTAAACAGTGATATCACTTAGGCCCAATTCCATCACTCTGGAATTTTCCGTTTTATCTAACATTTGTTCATGATATGTAATAATCTTAAATGTAATAAAATTCCTCCGTTCTTTAAAAGCTCTATATTTGTCTTATCTTCTCCAGGTGCCTTTCTATTTTTCATCAGTTTCAATTCATCTTTTAGCTCTTCCAACTCTATTAAATCGACCGTTCCTTCTATTTCTTCTTCCTCGTCATCTTTATTATTTTGTGGTGCGTCCTTTAACCATAATTCTTTATAATGCTTTATCCAAGTGTCTTTTCTTATCAGTTCCATTATTTCTACATCTCTTTCATCTTTGGTAAGTTGTTTTATAACTATATAAGCAAAATTCTGTCTCCCATGTATGTCATGCCCTATTTGGCTAAGTTTTCATCCATCTCCGTATTTTTATATTTCTGTTCTCTGTCGATTATCTAAGATTAACGTAACTTTTTGTACCGAAATATCCTATATTGAGATTTTACCAAAAGTTGCCATTACGTCATTGTGTTTGAGAGGCTAGTTTTGAAAACAAAAACTCAAGAAAGAAAATTCTATAGAGCAAAACGTATTCTAATAAACTGTATGATGTTTTAAGCGATATTAATATGAACATTTACACGTTATTATATCATCTCAAACTGGGCTTTACATATAAAGGACACTGCACTATTTATATTTTTAGAGATATCTATATTTTACTAAGTTTACACAATTTAACAAATCAGTATCTGGCATATTCCTTAAATGGAAATTGACCCTGTCAGTCTTAGTGAATTTTCGTTCTAAGAAATTATGCAAAAATATAAAAAACTGCTGCCCAAAGGACACAGAAATTAAATAGCTTTAAACACTTACAAAATTTTTGGAAATTTGTGTTTAACCTTTCTTGAGTATTAATTACTACACATCGAAATGTTAATGTTTAGCTTTTTGTACCCCATCTATGCTTTACCATTTTGTCATCAAAAATGTACATTGTCACATTAGTCATTTGAGGTACTTATCATTATCAATAATTTGAAGATGCTCTCAAACTCAGTTTTACCAGTTATACAGTAATAACGAAATATTCCTTATGAAATTTAGTAAGCTTTAGGCGCATATAACTGTCTGTGAACTCTACCATCATTTTTTTCAGTCCCAGATGCCGGTTACCGGACCAGGATTTGAACGATAATATGTGATGTCAAAGTCCGGCAGGGCACTGCAACTGGCTGGTCCGGCGAGCGGCGTTTCTGCCAGAAGCAGGCAGAATCAAATGTGGCAGTTAACTCCAATGGGTTAAAACGCTGGTTTTCTCAGGTGGCAAACTTAACCAGACTCCCTAAGGCATTAAAGCTTTATTTTGACCTGAAAGGATTTTAAATTAGGTAAGCCGTGACCTATTGAGAATTAAAGCAGTCCAGTTTAAGAGTAAAAACAATGCTGGAGAAACAATGCCGCTACATATGTCAGCACAGTTTTATTCTCATTATTGCCATATTAAATTGTCATAAATTGTTTAATCAGTTATATTTCCGATCGGAATGATAGTACGTGTTAATGATTGAGTGGATTTATTCTAGTTAAGTGCTCTGCGCCATGGCATATTGGGCCAAGACAGCATGTCTTGGTTCCTGGCCACGGGAAGCGGCCCGGGTTCGATCTCATCTATGGGGTGCGGATTTTAAGTCCCGGGTAAAGGGCCGGTGCCCTCTTAGCCTCGTGGGGACACCGGGTGGGATGGCTCAGGCAGTTTCGTCTGTGAACCACCTTTGGGACAAGCCGGGATGCGACACAACGTTAATCATTTTAAGGTAAGGAGAGGTACTTTACCCTTCAGTTTATTTTTTATAATTTTGGGGAAAAAAATGTAGTAGCAAATTGTTCGTGCGTTATTAGTCTGTTAGTGAAAATGAGTACAATTTTTTGTAGAAACGTTTTAATATGTTTTAATACTTTTTAATTTGGCTTCTGACAGCAAAGAGCATAAACTCCGTCATTTCCGAGGATTAACATCGGATGTAGCAGTTTATAACATTTTATATTGTGAGGATAGGGAGCAGGAAACAATGTTTTGAAAATGTATTTTGTGTCTACAGCATATGACTGTGCGCACGTGGAAATTATTGCTATATTTCTGTTCCCAATTTTTATTAAACTTTTTCTCATCCCACACTTCATAAACAGGTGGTATATATTTCCCCAGCATTAAAAACCATTGCTTACCGAAAAATGTACGTTAGGAATGGAAGAGAATATCCACAGGTGGCGCGGCCACATCGTGGGCGCTTCATTTTAGTAGCGTTCGTATCATCATTTCCTGCAAAGACTCTTCGATACGGAAGAAGTCCTATCACGCTCTAGTTCAAGTTAAATAATATTTCTTTGTAACATCTATGTATGAGAAGATGTTAAAATGAACTCATGGCGAGGGTGTGTAAGAGGCAATACCACAATCTCCTCAAAAGTTGAACAGTGTCAAAATAGGTATTTTGGATCTTTTTTGGCGTTAACGATGTCCATTGCAGATTTTCTTTAAAGTATTTATAATTTATACACTGGTCTATGGTAGTAATAAGTTTGTTTTAAGTTTCATGCATTTCACACGATCCTACACATGCAAAAATAAAAATGTGACATCGTTTAAACACCAATATAAAAATATAACTCCCGTGAGTTGTTTATATTCGTGAGGCTGTTTCGGGTTTTTTAAATTTTCAAATAGAGGTTTTATAAAAGAATGTATTTACAATAGTCGAATTACTTATTTGAGATTTTAAGGAAACTTACAATTGAAAGCTAAAAATCTCAATTTTGTAAGTCGAGTCGCTCCAGTTTCTGATGGAAGTGTTAAAGAGATTAGTTTCACATATATTCTGAAGTATTTTAAATGTGTGAAAGAAAAAGAAGAAATTCGAATAAAAGGAATTGAAAGTAGGTATAAGCTAGGTGTGTGTTCACGCACATTTAAGTAATCACGTGTTGAAGCCTTAAAATTGACTATGAGAGCAAAAGTTATTTCATATAATTGAAGCTAAATGTTGAAAGAATTTTGGGCATAGAAGTTAACTTTTTTTTTTTTAATGCTTAACCGAATTTTAATTATGGTACTCAGATTTTTTTGCACTACGTTAGAAGCAAGGATGCAATGTCGGAGAATTTTGATTGTGTAAAGAAATGCTGAGTGACTTTACGTGCTATCACTTATTCAGATGGAACGCATTATTGATTGTAAGCGAGTCTGTTTTCAAAATATTCTGGAAGTAATTGTTTTATGAAAATACAGTGTGAAGATAAATATATTTAATTAACTTAAAAACACAAGCTAGTTTCGCATCCTGTATTAGGGAAGAGTAGAAAAAGAAGGCAACACTGAATCTTTTTATTCTTCAATATGGTTATTCTTAAAAATGATTTTTTTATTATTTTTTTTTTTTTTTTTTTTTTTTTTACCACAGAGAGCTGATGCTGAACGCATATAAAGATGATTATTCCAATACTCAATATGGTGACTGAAAAGGTAATGGAGAATCAAGATGTCTTGCTTGTAGAAACTTAGAACACTCTTTGTTGCAGTAAAAAACATGAAATTGACAATCAGCTTTCTTCAAGGTGGACTCGGTGCTTCGCCACACGTAAACAAATGAAAGAAATTTCTGCAGTCCAATAACCATCGCACAACTACGCAACACAACTCCAATAATCACACAACTATTGCTCTAACACCGTGCGTGGTTTTTATATCCCAGTCATTGTTTCTTGAATGCCATAGATCTTCCGAGAACAATCACGGCGGCAAGAGAAATACAGAACATTACAGAGCCTCTCTCTCTCTCTCTCTCTTTCTTTCTCTTGGCAAGCGTCCAGCTCTCCTGCCCACGCGCCCGGCTGCAGCTTGCGGCAGCAGCACAACAATGCCCTCGGTGACAATATATAAATACATTATTAGCATTCAGAAGTGTTCACGATTCATATCCTATAATAAATATATAAACAAAGAAACCGTACAAGTAGTATGATTGAACAGGGCAATGCCTTTAAATTTTGTTTCTGTTGATAATGAATGCAAGTTCTTGTAGGTTTCTATTTCAACGTCTAAGTTGTTTGCTCAAACTATTATTTTAAACAAAATAAAGAAATTCCATGCATAAAACCATAGATTAATGTTGTACTGATGAGTATTTCTTTTGCCTAAGCTTTGCTTTCCAGACAGATTTTCAGTTTTTTTAACTTACTGTTAAAGGTTACTTCATATGTGTGTGCTTGCGTGCTGACGCAAGCGTATGTGTATGTGTAATGAGACTTTTATATAAAGGACAGTAATGACTTGCAGTTTATGATGCAAAAGACCTCAGACCAAACGTTATCACCATGTGTTTATGTGGCAGCAGAAAAGCACGTGTCTGCTCTTTCTATAATCTTGACATCTATGGACGTAAGAAGGAAAGACAGTGACTACAGTGTTGTTGTGTACACTTAGAATTAATGGGCTGTCAATTCTAGGGTGCTGCTTTAGTTCTTTCACATGCCAGTACACTTACGGACAAATAACGACACGTCTGGGTGGGGTATGAAACCACGGTCTTTATAACACTAACCAATGCTTAAACGTCAGAGTCATTTAGACCGGTAATCACATTTCATATCACAATTTAAAAGGATTCTTGCCCCAATAAGGTTGCAACTTCATATGTTTGGACTTTCGATACATTTAAGAGGTATTTCACCATAACACTTTATGTGGATTACCCTGTATAACAGTGCAGAAGTTGTTAAATGGAGATTTAGGGGATTTATTTCTTGAAATAACAATGGCGCTCGTCATTTCTTTTAGGGCCAACCCGTCATGTGTCTGTCTCGTTTAGCGCTTCAGTTCGTGTGTCCACAAGAGCGACCTGAAAAAGGCCTGGCCAGTTGGCAATGACGCAATGCTGTTGGAACTTGTCTTCCAGTGTAAAGTGTCAACAACATCCAGAACGTGCAGACATCCCTGTTAAAGCAGCTCTGCCCTTAAACTATACTGCGTCAGCTCTTTAATGCCATTTTTGTAAATCTGAAAGAAAATCCACCTTCAATAAATACAGTAAAAACTGTCGACTGATGGAAAATGTATCTTATCAGTCTAAAACGAGTTGTTATTGCTCTCTCCATCATTTCCTAAGAATGAGCTAAGATAATGTGATAGAACCGCATTTGAAGGGTCCCGAGTTCGATTCAGCCTACCGTCTGCTAATAGTTTCTCGTGGCGACTCCGTTCCGGGTGCCTACTAATTGTCAACATTACCCAAAGGGACACTCTTTGGTATAAAGTTTTGTAGGTTGCTTGAGTAGCGTAGAATTCTATCTGGAAATATTAGGACCTTTCCAAGCTTACATAAATTGTTTTTGGAAGTCTGTTACGGTTTATCACTTTTACACAGAAGATTTCACACAGTACTCTCAGAGAAGTCAAAATTTACATTTTTGTTTGTCTGAAAATGAGATAAAAATATTTTAATTTAATTAAATTCGTAACAGCCATTTTCATAAAAGCATTTTTGTTCGAAAAATATTCTACGAGTACATAAAGTCTAGTTCTAGATTTATTTATAATAAATTATTTTCATCTACATGTGGTGAACTTAGAAGGTGCTGAACTTAAATGCAAGGGTTGGTATTTTGGTTTTGAGTTATATTGTTTATTCACACAGTATAGAGGGTATATATACATATATACAGTATATATTTTAAAACTAGTGGGTAAGTATTTAAGATTTCTGAAAACCTGTATTCCAGGTTGGTTAGAATGCAATACCTCCTCTAAGTACGTGGTAAAGAACTAAAATGAGACCTTATAACGGACAGTTCGACCAAAATCTTGGAATTGTATTTCTTATATTGTATTATAGAATCGTTATAAATTACATTTTAAATATAAGAATGCAAATTGATTCCACTACTATGACCGATACTGTCAAATATTTCTTTAAAGTCATCATGATAATCCAATGGATTTGAGAATATAACGTGGACTTTATGAGTTACCAGAAAACTTCGATAGAATGTCAAGAATCAAACTCTTAGACAATTTTGTTAAAATGTGTAATTTCGAGTGTAAAGTAATCAAGGTAATTCAAAGTATTAAATTATTGTCACCGATCGCATTGTTTCGTTGGAGCCGCTGCAAAGCCAGAACTACGCTTGGGCAGGAAGGAAAGACAGTGACTACAGAATTGGACACTTGCTGAGAGAGGGGGGGGGAAGAAACAAATAGAAAGCGACAGTGATGTCTGGATAGTTACGTCTTTCTGTCGCTGCGTCGCGATTGTCATCAACGATAGACTACATTCTAGAACAATGACTGGAGGTGTAAAACCTGCAAAGTGTTAGAGCGTAGTCAGTTGTTAATTGAGTTGTTAGTTGTGTGGTCGAGTGGGTTGTGTGAAAGTTATTGCGACAGTGGAAATTTTAAATGTACCGCAGTGATTTCTTTCGTTTGCGTACCTGTGGTGAAGCAACGAGACCACCTTGAAGACTGTGTTTGTGTGTCACGTCTTTTTTACTGCTCCAAAGAGTGTACAAAATTTACTGCAAAAAAGAACATTTAAAATATCTGCCAACAAAGCTTTTGATTCTACCAACCCACGAGGTCGTATACTTGAACAGTGTAGGATTGTTTATGAATAAAGACAAACACGCTGAACACCTAAACGCGTAAAAGTTTCTAATAATTAAAGTAAAAACTGATAACATGTATATAGTCAATTTTACATTTCGTCACGTATAAACCATTACTCATACCTTGGTTGAAGGACAAGTGGATTTGTTACTCAAAAATTTACGGTGAGAATTTTCCTTTAATTACGATTACTCTCCAACCGCCATAGAGGCTGGAAGTGTGGACGTGAGAGTTAATGTTGGTGAAAATCAGACCACCATCTTCAGTAACCTAAACTAAACATTAAAACAGTAATAAAATCATCTATGATTTCAGTAAAAGGCCCTGTTAAGAGCATGGAGTCTAAGAGGGCTTTGACACCAAAACTAACATATTTAATTAAGTCTTTCAAATTCGGGAACCAAAAATAATAAATGATGTTAATATATTAAGAAGGAAATGTAATCAGTTTCGATCTTAGAGAAAGCTGTTTAATGTGACCTCATTTACAATAGCTAATTATCATAAATAAGAAGCAAATATATTGATAAATAAACATAAGAAAATCTCATTGCTCCCTGTATTACAATTTAATGTTTCTGTAACAAACACGCCGTAGTAGTTTCATTGCTGGTACTCCTGGTTCTCGCCTGTGAGAGCCAGACAATTTCAGACATGTTCAGTTTCGTCTATCACTGCAATGGAGGTAACATGCAGCTAAAGTTGATGTTATAAGAAGATCCGGAGTTTCCTTAAAGCATAATCACTGCTGATGAAACTTGACTACATCATTTTGGTCCTGAGAGCAAACAGCAAAGCTATGTTTGGACATCTCCTTCGTCACCAACCCCCCAAAAAGCTGGGAAAGTTATGGTCATCTCATTCGTTGATATTCTTGGAATGGTTTATCAGCATATTGTACCTGCACACACATCAATAACTGGACAATACTACAGGGATGTCCTGAAAACATTACAAGTCCATTTCAGGGGCAAAAGACCACATTTCCATGAAGCAGGCTGGATGCTGCACCACGATAATGCGTGGCTGCATATTGCCAATATGGTTGCTGAATATCTTGCAAAAATCAACGTGAAGTGCATTCCTCACCCTCCCTGTATTCTGGATTTAGCGCCATGTGACATTTTTCTATTCCCTAACTTGAAGAAACGCCTTCGTGGGAGGCATTATCCATCATCAGAAGCAGTGGTGAAGGCTGCGGAGGCGATTTTGAAGAATGCCTCAAAAAATGGTTTCCAGCATGTCTTTGAAGACTGGCATAAACGCTGGGACAAGTGCACCCATTCAGGGGAGACTATTTTGAGAAGGACCAGTAGCATTATAGGATGAGTAAAGGCACGTTGTTAAAAGAAAAACCCTTTATTGAACAGACCTCGAATCTTCTTAACGGAATTATATTTCAAATGAGGCAATGAGTAGCTTACGAATGTAGCTACAAAGGTTCTAATAGCTACAACAAGCTAATTTCGATAAACTACTTAAGCAAGTGGAACATTGAAGCTAGAGAAGCAAAGAGTGGCTATGGTAGATACATCTTAAAATCAGGACTTGGTTTACTAAATTTAGCAGGACAAATAAGCTACGTAAGGAGTAATTGACATTAAATTACAAACAGGGTAGAAGAAGCAATGAGAGGCTCCACACCAAAAACAAGAGTAAGTTCATTAGCGTACAAACGAGCCTCCCTCAGCCTTAATTCGTAAAGTAGAAGAGGAAATTGTTAGTTTATTGCCTCTCATTATTAGTGGTATGAAAACAAAGACAATCACTTTATTTTTGTGAAGTGGCACTTACTAAACAATCTTTATAAATTCTATAAGAGATGAAGCATCATTCACTCTGCCATTGCATTTATTCAGGCATCCAAAATGATGATCCAGATTTCACTTTGCGCACTACAGAATATTGAACTCTATAAGCTATAGGAGCTATGCATTTTCTTAGGCATCCTTTTACCTGGGAATGCATGTGTACAAGAGAAAGTGTTTTGAATTTTCACTCCCCAAACCTTCAGTGTTATAACGTTTCATTATACACTTAACAGTATCCTTTCAATAAAATGACAGAATTAAAAGGAATTCCTTGGCATATATACAGACCTTAATCACCATTCTAATCCACAAGCAATTATTGCTTTCCTTCTTAGCCGTTATTTATCAGGAATCATGGCATTCTAGCCAGAAACTCCCTGAAAACCTCCCCCCCCAAAAAAAAAATATATATATTTTGAAAAGTGAAAGATATGTGTGATTCTATCTCTAAATAACGTAACCCAGAAAAGAAAAGTTCATGAAATAATAAACTTTGTATATAAGTTCAACACTTCCCAAGAATACGAAATGAAGGTTTTTCCAGAAAATTCTTAGGTACAAAGAAACTCAAAATGTTCTTTATTTCCACCGAATTACAGTTGGTACACTTGCCGATTACATAGAATTACGTAGCGCACACAATTACAATCCACCAGTTCGTCTGTCACAGGTCCACTCCGCACTCACTATTACGTACAACTCTCTCTAGAGCTAACTAAGGACTCCTCCGATGCACGTACGTAATCTTCCCGTCCGTTTACTAGCACTGCGCTCTTCACGGCTGCTCGCCAAGAACTGAATTGACCAAGTCGAATTCCAAGTCGTATACTGACAGGCTGTTAACAGCCAGAAGGTTTTTGCTGCGTAACCACCCAGGTTTTCGGTCTGACCGCAGGTTGTTAATTTAGATGGTTACAGGATGATGTGGGAATTTTTGTTGGGAAAATTTATTGAGGTAACTTTTTGCTCCTCTTTAATTTTATACAGGATGCCAAACCGCTTTTTTGTTTACACCCTGGTGTTTTATTTTGTTAAAGTTGGGTAAAATTTTGTAGCCAAACAGCTCATTTCGAGATTTAGAAATTCAGCTTATGCTGCTGTATGGATTAGCTCCTTTGTTACCTCGGGTGCCCGCATGCAATACAGGGTACCCGGTAAAGCCTGAAGCGGCGTCTCGTAGCGTCGTAATCTCCTAGAGACCGAACCAGGACGCTTCTATGAGCTGGAATTTGAGCGTAGAATTTTGTCGCCCGGCACCTAATTTCGTCCTCCACGTATGGGAGAAGAGAAGCTTCGTGAAGCAACCTCGCGGGGAAAGAACGACCCACAGAATAGATGGATCGGAGCCATGCCCCAGATTTCACAGACGTACAACATGAATGGGATTATTAGCGCTCGAAAGAGGTGTAGCTTTTAGCGGACTGGCATCGAGCGTGAACCCTGCATTGGGTACAGAGAGGCAATAGCCCTCTGTACACGTGCCGATAGTTCCCTGATGTGTCCGCGGAAAGTTAGGCCTTTATCAAGTTGAACGCCCTGGTACTTAATGGAATTTGTCCACTCGATCCTTCGGTCTCTAAAGTGGAACTTTGGGATAGACTGAACGGACTCTTCCACTGTAGCCCTTATATAGGAAGATCACTGTTTCTGGAAGCTTCGCGGCACGGAGCATCATCCCGATTGTTCCAGACGTCAGGGGGAGAGGAAAGAGACGGTACAGTGGCTAGTGATGCCTTTCTAACCATCCCCTCCGTGAGTGTTACACAGATAAATGGGTAGTCGTGGTCTCAATACTTCCCATCTGGCCCCTGCCAGCTGGTTCTCTTGGGAATTCCGATGTTTGGGTGACTATGTGAATTTCTCTATATTCTGAAAGAATTTTATTTCACACCCCGCGCAATTTTTTATCTCCAATACACTCGCGCGAACCAAGACTCCGCGCTAGATTACATCCAAGTTTGATATACCATTTTAATATTATGGTTTCGTAATATAATATGTTGGCCTCTGAATAGTATAAAAATGCTCCAAGTTTGCAAACATAAAATATTTAATCACCACGGTGAACATAATTTTAGTCATAATTTACTGCTAAACCACTAAGAATTTTTATTGTGGTTACTGATATTAACTTTCTTTCCTTTTTATATGTTTTCATGAATCCACATTAAAATATTTATGCTGTAGAAAATTGCTCAAAAGGTTTATTTTTTCATACAAATAATTTTCATTGTCAATTTTAGGCAAATCATTCACGGTGGTTTCTAATTTCACTGCCTAGATATGCTGGAACATTTTTCAAGCACACACATTTACTTCATAGCGTTCGAGAAACCTAGTTGGTCTGTTTACATTTCTGTCATGGAAGTCGCATCCTCCTCGAATTTACTTTTGCAGAGCTGCTGTTCCTGATGCTTTCAGGAGTCTCTAGTTGAATGACCTTCATTTTAAGATAAATAATTTGTCTAAATATATAAAAAGGTTTTCTACACCTTACTTTATTCGGCAATTTACGTACTCCAACGTTAAGACATACCGGACGGTGAATAAAATTGGTGAAATGATGCTCAAATGAGTCCGGGGCCACGGAGCTTAGACATACCTGACTTTCGTCTTGCAAGATAAGGGAAAACCCCGAAAAAATCCTTTTCCATGTCACTTACTCTGACCGAGATTGAACTTGGGACCTCATGAACGTGAGGTAGACATGCTACCATCTACGCTACCGAGGCGGGCTCCAAACCTTATAATTTATACTTTGTAGATAATATTGAAAGGGAAGAACCTCTGTTACCATCCAAAGATGATTGCGAACTAAGTCACGCTGACTAACACTCCGCACATCACCAATGTACTGTGGCCACGACGTGGCTCAGTGGTTAGACCGCCAAGATGGCCCGGGTTCGGTCCTAAGCGACCGCAAAGTGAGATTTGTGGTGGACAACACGACACTGGGGCGGGTTTTCTCCGGAATCTCCGGTTTCCCCGCCATTTCATTCCACTGGTGATCCATCTTCATCTCGTGTATCATCAGTGTAATCGCCTGCGGTGCCGTACGCCTGCGCCTGCGGGCGTTGAACACTACACACACACACACACACACACACACACACACACACACACACACACACACACACACACACACACACACACACACACCAATGTGCTCTTTCAGACAATGATTGTCTTCAATTATTGGCAATGATTCGTTAAGTATAGAAGGGAAGATAGGAAAACCATTTAATCTTGATTTTGTAATTAATTGTTGACGGAAAAATCAAAAACTGCTCACTTAAAGTCCGCAGTGCGTGTAAAGAAGGGTTAATTAATAAACCATAATCGACAGGCAAAACCATCCTCAGGAAAATGACATATGCTTAAGTACACGAATTAGTCATTTTTATATATCTGGAAAAAATTCTTTGTTATTTGCCTAAATTTGTTAATTACCATAGTTTCCTTAAGCGATATCTATGAGTTTTTTCTCGTTGGTCTGGCAAAAAGTTCGTAATTTGATATGTAGAGAAACGATTTGGCAGATGTTTAAATGTCTGCGTTTCTTGTAGCTTATCTTACTCCTCTTCATACCTACTGAAAATATTTGTGTTCTGGTGGAAGGTTAGGTATTTTTAAGAATGGCTCCTAAAATAGTAGAGAAAATCTTCGGACCTTTAAGTGGCACTAAGGTTTAAATCTGTAGTAATTAACTTTTAGTTCTATTTCTGTGATATTTTCACAAAGGTACGGTAAAACGAATTAAATATAGTCTCTAAGAACACTTTTGTGGTCTCTATTCCTAAATGGGTGCTAATTAACGTGAACGTAACGCATCTTAAGATATTTTGTTACAATTCGTAGAACGCTGGCTCTTGAGAGGTTTCAAGACTTTTGACTGGAGTTAGCACAAATATTCCGCTTGTATTTGTGGTTAAGATCTCGGAAGGCTCCGACTGTTAGTACTGTGGTTGATGAATTGCTTTGTGAACAGTCTGAGCGGGAAACTCCTTCACCAGAAACAGGAATTCATTGTAATGTTCTGGTTACCATAGGACTTCCAGTATTTCCTGTTACTCGACATTCAGCAGCAGGACTTGGAGATCAGTTATTAAGATATGCACGGAAACAGCATTAAACTTCAGCCAAGATAGCTAGAGCAAGTTTACTGCCAGAAATTGTCCGCAATTTAAGTGGTTAAACCTGTATATTGATTCAACGCATTAAAATAACAGAAAAGTAACAGAAGTTTTGAAACCAAATATTTAAACATGGCCGCAGTGCCTAATTTCACAGTGAAGGATTCCCACATCTGTCACTAAATAAACCATAATCGTGTCGATTTCTGAAAAAAGGCTTCTATAATAGTATAAATTAGATAATTTAAGCGCAGATTTTCATTCAAAATCGGAACAAACTTCTATGTGAACATAAAACTGAAATAAAAGTAAGTATTTTAAGTAATTTAGTAATTTATTTTCTTATCTTTACTTTTACATCAACAAATGGAAATACAAAATCAAGATTACAATTATAAAATCTATACTGAAATATGCCATATATTCCTAAATTCTGAAAATCCTATCATGTTGCCCACCATTCGGTCCCCATACACCTAACCCTAGGTTTTTGTGTATTGGAGGCCCTCTACTCCTTTTTACACTTTCTGCCATTTCACCTATCCCACTCTACATTTTTCTCTTAATTGTTCTTAGCCATCTCTCTTTAACTTTCCCTAAATAATTACCTATATTTCTCCTGTTATTTTCCCCTTTTACTGACAACATTTTTCTAATTACTACTTCACCCCCCAAATTTTCCCATTTACGTAGTCCAGCCTGCTCTCTCCATATCTTTGTTAGACTACAATTTAATATACAATGGAAATCTGCATTCTCTTCTCCACACAATGGACATTTATCTAGCTCCCTCTCTTGACCTATACCTTTCAAGTTTCTCACTCCTGTTCTCGCCCAAGCAAAATCATCTCGCCCTAACTTACTACATATATCTATATATCCTTCCCTCCCCCAGGTTGTTTTTATTTCTCTATATAATCTCAGTGAGCTTTTGTCACTTGTATTGGCAAAAATGTCTTGTCTGTCAATATCTTCTAATCTTAGCTTAACTTCTTTCCAGAAGCCTCTATACCCATACTCTGCATTTATCCAAGAATGACCCATTCCTATCTGCTTCAACAAGTCATACATTGTATGTGCCCAAGACCCATCCCAGTTACTTCTCTTTTGAATATGAAAACATTCTTTAATTATATTGCTACTTCCAAGTATAAAAGTGCATTTGTTTTTAAAAGAACTCTCTTAAAAAAATACTACAATATTTTAAGTAAGTTTGTTTTGAACACAGCATGCTTTCAAGGAAACTACAAATGTAGATTATTAGATAGGTAAGGTAAATGTGATTCATTTGTAATGTTTGCCCAGGACAAGAAGGCAAGCTAGAGGAATGTGTAACGTAATAACTTTTGCTCTTTCCACGGTGTTTATACTCGTCTTCCGAGTATGGAAAGGTTGGAAGCCTGGTTTAAAATACACACGTGTTGTCACATAACTCACCTATACATAATACATATCGCTGTATTTACTGCAACAAGCATTAGATCTGGCAGCTTGGGAGACTCATATGCTCTCTCATGCACACATTTCCTAGTAAACAGATCCACTACCGGAGCAGATACATAATTCAAGCTCCTCTGCCCTTCATTCCCCTCTAGACTTCTTGTGGTGGGCATACAGCAATGATCTGACGGATATCACGTTAACAACGAAAGAAAAAAAAATCTTGAAACAAAAATTGATAACCTAAATATACTTTACAAAAGGCAAAAGATATGGTTATATGTCACTCACCGCTTATTGTCATTACATAGTATAAAATAATAATAAAAATTCAAACAGTAAGTTCTAATCCTATTGACGTTATTAATAAATGCCTCCGTCCATGGAGCTTAGAGTTGCCCGACATTCACCTATCAGGATAAGGGAAAACCCCGGAAAAACCTTATCCAGGCAACTCACCCTTACCGAGATTCGAACTCGGGACCTCTTGAACGTGAGGCAGATATACTACCATCTACGCTACCGTGGTGGGTATAAAGACATTGGAAGATTATATTTTATCTTCGGTGCCCAAGTAACTCCGTCCTCCAAAACGAGGCGGTCTCCGGATAACTAATTCTAATTCCTGCTACGTGGAAATATCTTGTGCAAGACTGCAGGGGAACCAATAGCTCTCACGGGCTTCAGGACCGGCCGCCCTTCCTCTTTTCACTTCACTCCTCCCTTCCGGTAGGGGCTCTCAATGGGCACGAGTACGCCGACCCTCGTAGCCATGGTCGTTAGAGCGTATGCCTTAGCAATCCACCACGTAGAGGGTCGTGGGTTCGAGACTCACCTAGGAAATGGCGTATATGTGTGAAAATACAGAAAACAAATAGTAAAATAAAAACGGAAACAATAAACAAATGGTTAAATAAGAAAACAAATAAAAATTACAAAAGATGCACGAAGAACGAGGATGCACTGTTACCTCTAAACTTTGCAATTGAATTCTCCTGATAGAAGTTCTTTCGGGGTTATGCCCATGAACTCTTAAGTTTACTTAGGTTTTAAAAGAGGGCAATTGTGCACAACATTCTTAAACCAGTAGTAATTTCAAAACATTAATTGAATCAAAATTTTAGGCTACACGTGCTTTTTACTGCTGTTATTCATAGTTCTACAAATAACAGTATCAGTGATTTTAAAGAAAGCCTCCAAAACACATAGCGCTAAAGACTAGTGAATTACAAATAAAGACACACAGAGAGACACTGTCGTCACCGAGGAGCTGCTTGTTTTAGTGTCCACTTTAAAATCCATATTCTTCTAAAGTACTTAACTACGTTGGGAAATCCTACGCTTTGTTTTACATCCTTTAAATAATCGTTCATATGAACCATGATATACAAATGTAAAATGATTTCTTTTATTTGAGTTTATCATTAACATGCACTTGCCAAGAGATCCATGATGTTTTCGCGGACTGTTAAATCTCTTTCCTGCTCATGCATCCAAATAGATATTTTGCGCTCTGCACCAATTATAGAAATACTAAAGCTTTTGGTTTATCAGATAAATACATTTCTTCGATTTAATCGTCCACATTGTGGTTCTGGCATTTAGTCATGTGTATAGTTGCATGTTTTCTTTGTAGCTTTATTCTCAAATCACTGACCAATTTATATGTTTTTCATCAAGAACGATGTTAAGTAATACTGACTAAAGGTGTCGCCTACATTGACGCATTTTTATTTGAAATGGTTTTCCTAAGTGAAGGCATTTATGCTTAATATGATTGGAATATAATATGGTATTCTCTGACTATTATAATGACGATGCTCTGATGTGACATTTTCTCGTACTCCTGGTGGAACATCTTTCGGCTACGGTGCGGCTGAGGTGTGGGATTGCAGGTTGTAAGAAATGGTATTGCCTGGGCTAGCTTTAGTCCGTACACTTTGCTCTTAGAAAGGGCTTACGCAATCCCCACAATAAATATCCAAGTTTTTAGATAGCTTTTTATTACGTATTTCAAATGGGAAGGGTTCTGGAGTCCATTTAATCAGATACCGTATCACACTCAGCGTTGCCAGCTTGTTACACCACTCCTTTTATATTTCCCTCTGTCTCGCACACTTATACAACATGCAGCTCTGCTTGGCGCTAGATGTAAGGGTAAGCAAATTATATTATACAAACCTTTACAATGATGCAGTTGCCAAAATCAAAAAAGGAAAAAGCATTTTCGCAAATTATGTATACTTTTAAATACTGTAACTATAATTATAGTTTATGAATTATCTACTTTTTTATCCAAATGCGGGACACACTTGTTTTATCTACACCACACGCTTCAGCAGTAAGCCGTTGAACATTTTTGAAATCGAGCTGATTTCTATATTCCTAAAAGCCCAGTTCTTTGAAGAACGTGTACACCTTATAAACAATTCTTCGAGCCTGACTTCACAATAATTACCCTTTTCACTCACGTAAGAAGCCATTGCACTATTTAACTCTTACTCTACTGTTGTGTAAAGAACAACAGACTGATATTGATCTAAACTGTCCAGAGTAAACAATCACTTCTTATCCAGCATTCATTTATAAACATATGCATACAGCATTCCACAGGCTAACAGGAAATGAAGTGTTTGATCTTTCTCGAATTTAACACCTTGATTTATTCACAGTAATTCTTTTATCACGTAATGCAGTACTATAAATTTCAGTTCCGAGTAATGAAAAGTATATGTACATACATACACACCAACCACTTTGAACTGAGATTACGAACCATTCATAAACAAAGATATAATGTGAGCAGACACGTTCTGCCAGGGCAGCAGGAAATTTATTGTTTCCTCTCACTCGAATTGGCTTATTCAAAGTGATTCTTTTATCACGTCATGTCAACCATTTACTTTTAAGTTCTGAGTAATTACAAATATACGTACACGCATACATGCCAACCAATAATGATATACATACACTGCTTACGTCGCGATTTATTGTTATAATACAGGTAATAGTGCTTTATTTATATTAGAAAAAACTATTTGAGCTAAATATATGGGGTTTTCATGGTTATGTTAGATACATTATACTCTACCTTTTACATGGATCAGTTTTGGCGAAATTTGAATTTTTGTCTTAGCGCGAATAGTATTTCATACAGGTGGATTAGGTTGGTGCTCCGCACACACCATTTAGCGGGAATGCAATGCGACAACACCGCAGGAGTCGGATTGGTTGCCCGCCTAGTAGCGCTCAAGGACAAACAACTTCCCATTTGAAACACATAATAATGAATTAATATAATTATTTTACTATTTACATTACTTGTGCAATATTAGCTGGTCGAGTATGCTGGTGCGTAGTTGCCAAGCTCACGTGTGTTTCACCGGCTGAGACTAAGGGAGAACTGAACTGAAAGACGCTCCTGTGAGAGGGTTGAAAATATTTACAGTTAGCTTTCTAATGGTACCTGGGGGTCTTTGTCCTCTTAGGAATTTACCAGGTGTGGTACATTCCTAAGCGCCACGAGTATATCCACATCGCCATGTCATGTATTCTGATATTAAATTATGCATTACAAGTTATTTTACCTTTAGCGCTATATAATACCTATTACTATACCAGCATTATATACAAATGTACATATATTAATTAACATATGTGTAGGGTGGAAGTAATATCGCCTCATATTATACATGTGAGATTAAAAAAATGGTATGCGTACATTTAAAATTGTGCCAATATATGTAAACCACTCGAGAAGCAATCTTCTCTAAACAAACATACCGGATATCTCAGCTGTTTAAACTATGTTTAATATTTCCTTGGTGCAACTATTTCCAGGTAGAACTAACTCAAAGTAACTTGGAGAAAAGTATGGTATTATTTAGGCATTAAATTACATTAAAACATGCACACATCCTAAAACACTGAGTTTCAAAATACATTCAACTCTTATTTATACAATAATTGTATACTATAATTGGGATAATACCTAATGTTTTGGCAGATATACTTACCTTTAATTTTTGTGATATGTTTCGGCTTTATCAAAGTGTTCCAATTTTCTGTGCGTGTAATGTCTAGCGCATGCTTAGTGATAATCATGCATAAACTGTGGAGTACCGGTTCCGTGATGCTGTCGGTGTCAGGAATGACGGGTTGTGCGCCATAAGTACAAAAATTAAGTTACCCGAGCGGCTCAGGTCATGCTTGAAGAATGTTAACACGGTGGTTCATTAATATCAGTCCAGAACACAACTCAGTGCTAAAGCGAGCCAAATAACGAGACCAGAAGCGTTGTAATCAATTTAACGAGACATCTTCTGCTTGTATCTCGTTAATGATTTCTATCTTGTCAGTGCATTACAGAAAGGAAGCGCGTGGCCTTTCTAAAACAGCGTCTCCTGTAAGTGTCATATACAGGGCGTTTCAAACGAGCCCAAGTGTTGAAGTGCATTTTGTATGTAAATGAGCTTCTTCTCTACTGTTTTACGTATTTTGTAAATATAGACAATATTATATTTACCTTTTAAATAAGCCCTTTCGTACTCAAAATTCCATATAATTTCAGGAGAAAAAAATAATCCTGCAAATGTAGAGTGGTCTGTTAGCTTTGGCATATCTTTCAGAGGAAATTGTGCAATAGTAGTGCTATTATACAGGGTGTTTTAAAACTACACCGAACGAAAATATAGAAGAAGATACTCAGCTTCTGTGTGACACACATAGATAGCTTTTACCGCCAGTAGACCCGCATAAAAAAGGCTCCAGAATAAGTGTGGATTAGGCAGTGCCAAGAACGACGCGTGCCTCACGGAGTTTGCAGGTATAGGTCACACGTCGTGTCGCGTGGTGTAACTGCAAAAATACTGCCATACTCCACAGTACCTTGCTGCTCTTAAGAATTTATGTGGGTTATGAAATGGCAATAAGTAAGCTGTGTCTTAAACACATGAGTGTTTAACGTGTTCCAAAATTCCGTTATAGCAGTCCATGATGGCAAATAAGCTGATGGACATATGCAACTTGTACCTGTTAGAGGGAAGTTTATGTTAGTGAGGTTGAGGATGGAAGCATTAAATGGTAAACAGAACAAAAAACAACATTAAAGATTTGTAGAAAAATTAACCAAAACTAAATGCTTTATGCAATGAGAAGAGCATTTTATTTCCCGGGTTTGATAACACTAAATAAAGCAGTTGTAATTGAAAAGGAAGCTATTGATATTTACAGTAAGTGTTTGAAGTTACTGTGCAAATAAGATCATAACAAAAAGCTCTAAAGATAAACAAATAAATATCATTGATGTAACTAATTTTACAATTCATTTTTTGTTGTTGTAATTTACGTCCTTCAACGTTAAATCATATCGGACGATGAATGAAATAGGTGAAACGATGCTCAAATGAGTCCGGGGTTCATGGAGCTTAGAGCTACCTGACATTCGTCTTTCAGGATAAGGGAAAACCCCGGAAAAGCTTATCCAGGTAACTCACAGTAAATGAGATTCGAACTCGGGACGTCTTGAACGTGAGGTAGACACGCTACCATCTACGCTACCTAGGCGAGATTAAAATTAAAATTGTTAATGAAACTAAATCAATCATGCGTTTGTTGAACACCCTACAGCTCTTCCATCCATCAAAACCATATCCGTCATTTCGGCGCTCCATGTTGCTTGGATTTGCTATCTAAGTACGCACAAAATGCTCCCTGTCAGAACGTAATGTACAGTTTTACACTGAAGAGCTACCGTCAACTGTCCGAGTTATTAATCGACATTTGTACAAGTAACGACCCTTTGCCCCGTTACCTGAAAGGCAGGCTAGGGTCACTGATAAAGACCAAGGAGTAATGTTTTTGTTTTCGTGGCTAGTGCGTTCCAATAACAAGTTTTGAGATTCGCACATCAGTGGTTCCTGAGCTGCCTAATCACAAAATCATGTAATATTTGATGATGCATAAAATTACACCTAACAGAATTTAGAAGATGCGACACCGAAATTCGGACTAGTTAAGCTATAAACTACGCAAAGGCTATAATCGTTCGGTGTCTTTTGAAACAACCTGTATATGGTAGCTTCCATGAGAACAGGCAATTTCGTTTGCGCTTTATTTGCAAATATAAACAACTTTGATTTACTAAACCTTGTTTTTGTTTGAATAGCTACAAAATTGCCGTTAAATACTGATACAGAAAAGTTGGCGAGCAAAGGGTTCTACGTTGGGGCGACTGTTTGATACAATAATGTTTAAATCAGGTAAAGCAATGAGGTTTCTCACAGGGTATGCGTGGATATGTGTGAGAAGGATAGCTTTAACGACACTGGAATGTCCGTTTCAAACTGGTTTGATGACTGCTTCTTTTTATCATTACATCAAACTTGAAGTTGCCGACCAAGGGTTACCAATATATCACTGTTTAGAGTTACTGTAAGTGGAATGCTTATTACTCGATAATACTTAATTAGTTACGTATAAACAGACAAATATCTTCTCTCATCACTTCTGGTCTGCCCTCGACCAAGTCAGAGAATAGGACTGCCCTAATCGGCTTCACGCCTCGAACTGACGTCCTCACAGCTGCGCGTGAGTGTCTAGCTTTCACTTTCTCGAAGCTCTTTATACACATAAAGACTCCCTTTGTGACAATTTTGTCCATTTTCATTATTAGGGTCCGAAGAATGCCCTCTTCAAACAAAGTCAAGTGCTATCCCTTATAATTCTGTTTTTCCCGTGTCTTTTGTTACATCACTCAACCAATTGCACATGTTCGTGTCGAAACAAACATACAAGACTACTTTGAAAACCATTACGACTCTTTATACATTGCACCTCTTAATTTCGGTATCAATACTAACCAAGCTATGATATAAATCAGAAAATCCGCCTGTTTTGGATGAATGTACATATTTAACCCGCATAGATTTATCAGTGTCCTGTAAAAGCTCAGTATATGTGTATAGATCCAAAAATAATATGTCCTAAATTTAGAAGGTTTAATTTTTAATGAGTACTGATTTCCACGGTCCTTTAAGAAATGTTGTCTCCAAAATCGATATGTAAGGCTAGTAAAACTTTACAGATTGCATTAATTGAACAAAAAGTCTGCCGAAAACAGAAGGCCCGAAATTTTTCGGCAAGCAATTAAGATAAAAATGCCAAGCTACAAGTTTCAGAGTGACTCTAATAAAGTGATTCTAAGCATTTTGAACACTAATCAAATAATGTTTGTGCAGAACGTGTATTCCGTCTTCTTAATATTTTCAGAGAAATAAATGAGTGCCTTCCGTTTAGTATTGAGATAAAAACCTTAAGGAAAATACTCTTGTTTAGTCGATTATTGTAATTATTTATATATGTATCCAATAATATACATATTTATAGTTAAGTAATGCGAAAACACCTGATGAATATTGTAAACTCTTATTAATTCAACTAAAATTCGTATCGGAGATAATCTGATTAGAGAGTGGATGTTTAGGATTAACGGAGGTATTCATCTTGCACCAAATTTTATTCTTAAGACGATGCTATTTGCGGATGACAAAATAATTATAAGTAAACCTGAAGACGAGCTGCAAAGAGCAGTAGGTATATATTTTACAGAAGTTATGTAAGAATTATATATTCAAAATTTCCACAAATAAAACAAAAACAATGGCGTTTCGAGGTAAAGACACTATTAGAACCAAAAATAGTAATTGATGGTATTATCTTTGAGCAGGTTACGGGATGTAAATATTTGGGAACATATGTCAGTTATAAATATGAAAATGACTTTAAAAATAAATTACCAATGTTTCAACAAATATGCGACATAATAAATAGAAGCTTAAACAACTAAAACCAGAAAAGAAACACGAATGAAATTTTATAAAGTAATGGCTGTACCTGCTTTTCCCTTTTGGTTCTGAAACATGGACATTAACAAAAGCAGACAAAAACAAGATACAGGCTGGCGAAATGAGATTTTTAAGAGCAGCATAGGGATGTACTCTTTTAGATAAAATTTCAAATGAAAAAATAAGAGAAGAAATAGAAGTAAGTTCTTTAGAAGAAAAAATAATAAATTATAGAAATGAATGGAGAGAGCATATTGAGAGAATGCCGAGAGATAGGATCCCAAGAAGAGTTATAAACTATAAACCTAGAGGAAATAGACATCCGGGAAGACCACGAAAACGGTGGTCAGACGTGTTCTTAAGCCGGAAGAGGCAGCATTGCCTAGCCCTTGGATTGAAGAAGAAGAAGAATTCGCATCGCGTATAAAAATTAAATTATTTATACATTAATATATGTATCTCACATTACTATAATTGAATGTTCATTTATATAATAAACTTAGAAAATTGCAACAATTGAATGTTCGTTTTACCCCTATTTTTACTAAGGACCATTTTTCATAAAGGAATAAATTTCTGATAACTTGTTAATGGTCCCGTAGCTCTGCCGGGGGAGTAGCTGGCTACCGTACGAGGGATCCGGGATTCGATTTATGGCTGCGGGTGGGAATTTTTCTCCAACCGAGATATTTCCCCAACTCGCCCCGAGTCTGGAAGTATGAATGAGAGTGAATGGGTGTGTGATCTAGATTAAAAAAAAAAAAGACAACAACAAAAACAAAGTACTGCAATCCAACGTCGACGAGATAACACCTATGCCAAAGGGGACATGTATCTAAAGGAGAACGGCTGCCGATATTGCCTTTGCAGTTAACGTTCGGGTGTAAATGAACAAAAAAGAAAAATAAATAAAATTTCGTTCTGAGATTTTTACTTGCTGCACGGAAGCAGCCATATTGTACAACTGATCTCCCACTCCCTGCTGCTTTTAAACTGCCTAAGCTCAGCGTGTACTCTGATTAGTACAAATTACGCTTATATAAACCTAAAATACCAATTATTTACTGTTTGACTGTTGCAAATGTAATAATGTGAAGTTGTTTATATACGTATTTTCATTAGATATAAAGCATTTAAAACTGATATGAGAACTACACTTTTCGTACTGAAAGATATACAAGGCTAAACAGCCAATGATGTCGCTAACGTACACGTGATTTTGTTTACATCGCCATATAAACTAAGGACGGCTCCCTTATAAACACCGAGAAGTCACAGTCGACGTGCGGCAGCAACAGAGGCATTACTGTTTAGAGTTTAGAAATAAGCATTTCATAATACAGTGTTCATATAAAGTCGAAAATTGGCATAAAATTAATGCTGGCATATTGATACGCTTTCCTAAACTATTTCTAAATAATGTGCTGCGTATAGTTTTGAAGCTACTTCATCCATTAGCTATATCGCTATTGAAAAGAGAGAGTCGGACTAAAAAATTCAGTGTCATAGCCGTGATTTGAACTACGGATCTTCTGGTTGCCGTCCAGCAGCTCTAACCCATGGGATATAATTGAACTAATAGTGGTTAACTATAGAGCCTGGGCCTTAAAGTATTTACACGTTGTAAGTCGCCATTAAGGTAGTTGTCTCATATATTTATGCGATCTCTTAAGTTGTTTACCGGAAAAAACACGAGTCAGGTGGAGAATTTAATGCCATGTTGGCACGTTGACATTAGTAGCTCAAGCGTTAGAGCGACTGGACGGCAACCAGAAGATCCATGGTTCAAATCCCGGCTATGGCTCTGAATTTTTCAGTCTGACTCTATCTTTCCATACTTTAGCCTACACACGGCAAGTGTGAAAGAAGAGTTAATTTCCATTTTTATATTACTATTATTAAAAGCGGAAGCCTATTTAGTCCTCATTCTGTAGATATTTTGCTGTTATCTTGAATTTGCATAACACTGCCACAGTTGCAGTGCGATCCATATAAACCTGAACCACTTCAATAGGTCATAACCTTTTAACCAATAACAGGACACACGTGTAACTTTGGGAGAATATAATACACAATTGGGAGAATACATTACACTATTTACATCTCGGAGAAAATGTAGGAAGTGTCCTCCACCGGCATCTATGACTCGTTGGTCCCATTTTCTTTGATACGACTGTAGACACTGAAGTTTATATGGGTGCAATGTGCCATATATCTAATGACACCATGGTACTTGTAACCAGTTTCTTTGGTAATCGAATGAACTCAAAACGTCTGTGGCTCCCGAGCTCCCCTGACCTAACCTCATCGAATTTTTTTTTCTTTTCTTGTGGAGGTATCTAAAAATAGAGTGCATAATATACTCTCCGTAAAACTTCAGAGAATATGGTGACACGAGAGCAAACATGCTTGGATGCTGCAGGAGGACACTTTCAACATTTTCTCTGAAATGTAAATCGTGTAATGTAATCTCCCAATTGTGTATTATATTGTCACCCAATTAACGGAAGGCAGGACCAACTGGCAGCTGGCTAGGGGACAGGAAATGTTCAGGCAACGCCTACCGTCTCTTTCCCCTCCCCCTGACATCTGAAAATATTGGGATAATTGTCCGGGCCGCGAAAATTTCAGAAACAGCGATTTTCCTATATAAGGGCTGCAGTGGACGTGCCCGTGCAGTTTTTGGCGAGCAGCCGTGAGGAGCGCCGTGCTAGCGAACGAACTGGTAGACTGTGTACGTCTATCAGAGGAGTTGTACGTAATTGTGAGTGTACAGTGGACCTGTGACAGACGAACTGGAGAATTGTAATTGTGTGCGCTACGTAATTCGGTAATCGGCAAGTGTTCCAACTGTAATTCGGTCCAAATAAAGAACATTTTGAGTTTGTGCAATTGGACTTTTAATGTCATGAACCCACAAAGTCACAATATTCTCCCAAAGTTGCACACGTGTACTATCATTGGTTAAAAAATGATGGCCTATTGATTGGTTCCGATTTATTTGGGTCGTACTATACATCGCTTACAAAGCTCTCTACAAGTAAAGGTAGAAGGAACTTCAGTCTTCTCAGTTCCAATTCGGTTTTTTCGTGTCTGTTTCTTGCTCTGTGCATAAGGAATGCCCTTTAACAGTCGTTTTATGGTGCCTGTCTGCGGTAGTACATCGTTTGAACTCTGACGATGATCTCATGAATATACTAACAAATGCATTTATTGGGAACTTTGCGCATAATGCATCCTTTGTGCCTTGAAGCACGTAACATGAAGGAGACTGGAAATCAAGAGAGAGAGGAAACCAAACTGGGAGATGCCTAATATATGATCCACGTGACTTGGATAAAATCTGAGATGGTATGTAAATCGCAGGTTGTCATATGGAGCGGTACAAATTGTGTGGTGTGGGCTTCTTGATCGATTGTATCTGGCGAACAAACGCTTTGTCAACGTCCTGGAAGTCGACTGATGATTCTCAAATGTTTAAACAGCAGACAGGAGCGCGTCTGGTGCTGCTTACGCTTCAGCGGACCCCATACCTGAGAAGATATATGTGTTTTGTGTAAAGGTATTTGTACTTTATTCCGTTTTGCCTCCAGTCTTTCCTTTCCCATTTCCTATTGTATCTCCTGTTATATATTCATCCACAGTATTAGTTATATCCTGAAATATATATACGGCTTAAATTCATTAAGTATTTCATTTGTAGCATCAGCGTGTTATCCAGTACTAAAATAAGAGTGATTTTCAACCTATCTTTCTGCTAACATACTTTAAGCATAAAAAAGGATAATGCTGCAAGGCACTTACACTATCCTAAAGATAAATTGATGATTATTAATTCGATAATTATTAACTCGATGTGTATTAATCACAAAAGGGTGTCAAAGGATGCCCGCCTCGGTAGCGTAGATGGTAGCATGTCTGCCTCACGTTCAAGAGGTCCCAAGTTCGAATATCGGTTAGGGTGAGTTACCTCGATAAGGTTTTTCCGGGGTTTTCCATTATCCTAAAAGACGAAATTCGGCTAAGTCTAAGCTCATTTCACCTATTCCATTCATCGTTTAATATGGCTTAACGTTGGAAAACGTAACAAAAAAAGAAAAAAAATTATATATATTTTGCTTAACTTACAGTTTTACTTTAACGAAATTAAAATTAATAATTTATGTCTATGTAAAAAAACTGAAGCAGCTGACACTGAAGTAAACTAAGTATTAGGATGTCATTACAGAGGGAATTCGGTGGGCCCATGGTGGGCCCATTGTTTCTATGCCCCCAAGTGGGGGCACCCCCGGGAGGAAGGATGAGGCGAAGGAGATGCGGGCGGCCGACCGACCCAAGGAGCTACGACAGTACAGAAAGCAGGGTCCCTACAGTTCACTTGGACTCAGACTTCCCCAGACAGGCCAGGACAATGGATTAAAAAAAGTCCCCTAGCCAGTGCATACCACAGACGAGGGGGCTTCCATTTTTTCTTTTTTAAGTCCAGCACCATTTCTATTAGCTGGACTTATTCTTTTAATAATACAAAATAAAAACATTGAACATTATATAAAATAAATAGGAAAATAAACCGATAATTAACAACAAACAAATAACAAGAAAAAAGAAAATTTTCACAACATTAGAAAATTAAGCAACGCTAAATTATGAAATTCTCTATATGTTCTACTAGAAAGCTTATCATCTACAGAATTAATCAGTTGAAATGTGTACTTCTTTCTTACCAAGTCATACATGGACTTGTTTCTCAGATGCCAGATAATATTGGCGTTCTGGTCCCATCTCAATGGACACTCCCAAAGGGAGTGTTCAGGTGTATCAATAACCCCACAAAGCCAAAGGTTGTTTGCAGATTGGCCAAACTTAAAGAAGTACGCCCCATACGGACCATGCCCGGTAATGAATGTGAATAAAACCCCGCGAAGGCATTAAAAACCTTATAGATAATCTATCCCTAATACATGGAAAAAATGAATATACCCTCCTACCAGATATCTTGTCATTCGCTAAAAACAATTTCGTCTAGTTCCCATTCCTCTGTAACCCCCCCCCCCCACCCGCCAATTGACACGCCGTAACCACATTACCATGGCGAAGCCAATACCGGGCACCCCTCCCACGCAGCTCTAAATCTAAAGGTAGCAGCCCCCAGCAATGCCTTAGTCAGTGTAGTAGAAAAGGCACCAACTAGATGTATTAAAATTTTCCATTGCAATGATCTTAAAGTTTTCTGTGCCCCCAATAAATATGCACAATGACCCCAAACCGCAGCAGCATACGTAATATTAGAAACAAGAACCCCATTATGAATAATTTTAACTACACGATACGGAATTTTCCTGGTAAATTTAGCGATAGTAACAATTTTGTTCAAAATTCTAAAAGCCTTGGCCGAAATTTCCATCAAATGTGTTTTAAAACCTAAACCCTCTTCCAAAAATACCCCCAAATACCTGGCACTGCTAACCCTTTTAATTGATTATATAATATAATTATATATAATTATATATAATTATATCCATATAATTTGATGATGGGTGACCTTTGCACTTTACCCTAAATAAAACAAAACTTGGTTTGGTTGGCGAGATGGTTAATTTCATATTGTCACATTCATGTAGCCAGGACAATGGATACGCTCCCCTACTGCGGGAAGGCAACGAGCCAAGCAGCCGAGCCCCTAACGTCCCAGGTAGGAGATCCGAGGCCCAAAGGTCCCTGGATGGCGGTTACGAAATGGTCCCAGCAAAGAAGTGCAGACCGGCAACCGATCTACTAGAGGAGGAAGTAGTTTATCTCAGACAATATCATACCCCCATGCACCACCGAGACAATCTGCACGCGCTGCAGCCGGCAAATAGTGGTCGGAGTCACTGTTCCCCAGACCTCACAGCCGTACAGTATCAGGGGTGGGATAGTCACCCGATACAGGCGTAGTTTGAGAGCCTAAATTTCACAACAACGCGTACTCTTCTACCACTCCCGAAATACGGTTAATTCGTTTCGTTTTGGCTACACAAAGGAAAAGCCAGTAACCCTTATGGCCACGCTAAGTAGTAGCAACTGAGGAAGTTGTCCCGTTAGTTAAATCGATACCTAGCAGACATTCCTGAGAAATTACGCCTACGTGTTTTATTATTCACAATTTCCGACAATTATACCATTTTATACAGCCTTTATACATATATCTTCTTTTATACATATATCTATTATAAAATCATAGATCTTTGCTGTTGACATAGGTAACAGTTTGCATATTTATTAATAACTACTGAATTAATAACATGTAATAGTTTCTGTGTACTAGAATAGCCAGGCGGAAATATCAATACAAGCGTTCACACTGACAAAGTGATTCATTTTAAAAAGCAATTTTAATCCGCATGAATGTATTTTTCCCCCCTCCAACGTTAAGTCTTATCGGACGATGAATGAAATGGGTGAAATGATGCTCAAGGCAGTCCGGGTTCCATGCAGCTTAGAGTTACCTGACATTTGTCTATCAGGAAAGGGTAAACCCCGGAAAAACCTTATCCTGGTAACTCACCCTTAACGAGATCCGAACTCGGAACCTCTTTAACGTGAGGCAGACACTCTATCATCTACGCTACCGAGGCGGGCTTGAAAGTATTTAGTGAAGGTATAAAATGTTATGCAATAACTAGTAAGCATAACTTTCCTAGTGCTATAATTTCATATTTAAACGTTTATGTAAATAAAGTAGAAAACAGACCATGACAAAACTCTCAATATAAGGTTTCCTCTAGCATTGAATGCCACGAAAATGAAGAAGTTTCGCAAAATCTGTACAAACATTTCAAACACATCTCGTGGTGTTAAGTCTGACGGGGGAAAAGATGTAAAGTTAATCAAAGATTCTTTTTATACATACTATAATATATACATCAATTAGTGCAGAAATATATAAAATTTTAACTAGCATACTATATAGGTTTTCCATACGTAAATTTAATAACATAGCAAACTGTACATAAAAATGTGGAATTATTTTAGCATATGTCAACACTATATACCTAGTACTTTTGCCAATGGGGCGTCGGGGGTGGTGCAGTGGCTTCGTTCGCGGCCCTCGTGTTAAGGGTCCCGTGTTTAATTCCTGGCTCTGGGATTGGCGATTTTAAGTAGGTCATATCCACGCTTTAACCTCTATCTGGCACATGCGAAGTGTCTCCTATGCCCAACGTGGTTCGGAGTCCAAGGTATAAGCTGTAATTCTACTCGCTTCACCGCTATCTTCACTATCACCCTATCATTGGAGGTAACGAGCACCACCCTCTGGGTGCCTCCACCTGAGAAATGGTGTCCGGACATCACGTGGTAGGGCGAGGTTACCTCGAATGCCAAGGCTGCCATGTGGGGCATGTTGGTAACCAACCAACTTCCTTTTTCTAAAGGGTAATCACTACATCACTGCACAGATAAAATATTTCACGCTCTCAGTTTATGATAAATTTTAAATGCCTTATTCAGTATTTCCTTTGCTGAATTTTCTGCCAGCTACTACAGTGATAAAACGAGGGACCTGTTTTCTCACTGTATTTATGGGCGTGTGAGAGAATAGAGTATATCAGTTCGTTTGGTTGATTAATTTAATGGAAGCCAATGAAT
The DNA here is from genome assembly GCA_030765055.1 of Mantis religiosa. Lineage (NCBI taxonomy): Eukaryota > Metazoa > Arthropoda > Insecta > Mantodea > Mantidae > Mantis > Mantis religiosa. The sequence goes on from CM060953.1 coordinate 52,098,595, forward strand.
GGCACATTTGAAGCGAGCTGCCAAATTTGGAGGATGTGGAATTTCGAAATTGAGACAGTTGAAGTACTGTATCTGGTAACTTCTAAGTTACGGTTTAAAATAACAGCTTTCTCAGTAATAACAATTGGAAGAGTGACTTGTTTTCACCCACTGAACGGTTAAGCAGTGCGGACTTCTAAACGCACACGAAGTATGTGAAATAAAACTTTTGTAGCGTTCACCTCTCGTAGTTATGTCTCCTTATTCACTGGAATTTTCAGATATTTATAGCAATTTTCCAAGAGGTTGTTTCCATTTCCCTTGGTAACGAAAAGTGAATGGAATTTCAAAGACATCAGGCAGCTACTCTCTTAAAGTATTCCACCACCCTTTGAAATGAACTAGTTTCTCTAACCATTTTCTAGAACAAATAAATGTTCAGTAATATAATTAATGCAGAAATGTATCTCAGTGGACATAAACTAGCTAGTATAATATGGCTTTGTAATAATAGGAACTTGTAGAAGAGCCAAGTAAATGTAACAGGTCACTACTTTCCCTAGCTCGTGTTAACACACAAAAGGTTGTAACAGCTACAACTGGGGAATTCCGGAGCGTGTAACTTTTAGAGCGTTTTTTTTTTTTTTTTTTTTTTTTAATACGATTTGCTCTCACCCTTTCAGCTTGCTAGTCGACTAAAGAGCGATATTGTTACGCGATCTGTTGTGACCAGTAAAACCGCGTGTTCTCTTCCTTCCCGAGCGATGCTAGCGCTCTCACTCGCCCGGCTGTGACAGTTAACGATGGTGAACTTCGAGCACATACAAAGGTTTCCAATTATTTTCAATAATGCAGCTCTTCTGCCGTCATGACGTGTGAAGTAGAAATTGCTTTCAGGATCATCAGGTCCGCGTGTGTATGTGTGGAGGTCCTGCTTGCTCAGGATTTATATCGGGATTATGACCCCTTCTTTACGTTGATGTTCGGAACTCAATCTCAGCTGCTCTGGTTTTAACAGACTTTGTGTGTGTGCAAGACTTAATGTATATCACCAGCGGCGAGTGTATTCTGTAATGTATAGTTAGTACACTTCTTTGAATTACATGGGTAATTTTTTGTGTAATTTACGTCCTCCAAAGTTAAGTCATATCGCAGGATGAGCGAAGTGGGTGGAGTGATGCTCAAATGAGTCCGGTATCCATGGAGCTCTGAGCTACCCGACATTCGTCTATCAGGATAAGGAAAAACTTCGGGAAAGTTCCCTATCCAGGTAATTCTCCCTAACCGAGTTTCGAACCCGGGACCTCTTGAACGTTAGGCAGACACGTTACCATCTACGCTACCAAGGCGAGAAAAGTACGTGGGTAATCCAGGAAGTAGCGATGTTCGACTTTAACAATTTATATAACAGCATTCTAGTATAATATATTGAATGAAATACAAGTGCTTTTATCCAACATTCATCTGGCTTTGCTAAGGATTTCTTACACAATAACAAATTTCAATTGGCTTTCTACGTCATATATAGAATTACATATCAATAACCATATCAATTACTTATCAATAAATTTATATTCCAGACAATAATTACGGAGTCACACGTAACTCCGTCCTCTTCAGATGCCGTGGTGTGGGCGCTGTGGACCCCTAGCACTCGTGGTACCCCTGACGTTACTAGAGGTACCACCGGCCGAACATTCGTGCCCCTCCCTGATTGGGAGTTTTTCGGATTGGGTTGGACTCGATGGAGCAGTGGTTCCCGATACACGAGGGAGATCGGGTACGTCTCCGGACGGGGTTGAGGGAAACCATCAATATTTCCGCGTACTAGCCAGCATAGCTAGTAGAAGGTGTGCTAGATCACCAGGCGGCCCCACCGAAGTCACATCGGTAGTCTTCCTATTTTGGAGTTGGCACGCGTAAGTGGCGTACCCACTCCCATCCCCTCTTGAGAGCACAGAACCAGATAGGGGAGGGCTCTTGTTAGTCACTAGGTCTTGCCCAATGGAAAGCCCCACGGAAGCGCCCAGCGCCCTTTTGGGACAGTTCGGCAACTCCCTGTTCGAAGGAAGCCCAGGTCCTTGGTCCTTCGGTTCCAGGGCCAATGGGAGTAGAACCTCTGGCATTAACACGTTAACATGTCACATTTCACTCCCTCGGGCATTGAACATGAGTTTCCTGTTGTGGTAGCAGCTACTCGAGTACCCTGCAATTATCGCCAAACCTCACACTTAATGTTGCATCATTAACTCATTTTCGGGTTCACTTTCTTATATATAGCAGCTGGAATTTTCGAGGGAATTCTAGAATGTTCGAAAGGAGGGGGCAGAAATGTGGTTTAAGATAAATTAGACCGAAAGCTTTCCTGGCGACGAATATATTCAAGAAATTTGTGATGCTGGATTTCAGTTCAGCTCCTCTTGGAAACCAGCCAGAAAATGGAAATCAAACGGCTTAAGAAGCACAGATATATACAACTTGATCATCAAATTATGTAGTTAAGTTTCTCTGAACTAATTACTTTTCTACACTCACGTCATCTCTTGGTATTTAATTTACTGCAAACGTCTTTTGTTGAGTATGGGAGTATTTATAGTGTTTTGTCTTTAATGATTTCTTTGATGCATTTGTTATACATATCCTGATGATACACTCACCAAACGTCGATTTATAGTCGTATATTCACCTGGCTTTTTTCCGAAAATATCTTGAGTGTTTTAAGATCATGATGATAGTAGACTCTCGTTAATCTAGTAAGAAGATGAAGGGCTTTGTGATAACTTGGAATGTAAGGAACCACCGTAGGAACAGCACAAAATAAACACGTTAAAATATATTCTAAGATTTTAAAGCATGTTTGTTTTGCCTAGAAAGAATTAACTATGTAAAATTGTTTATTTTTTTAAAGTATTTAAGCGACTTAGACTTCTGAATCAGAATTCTTTTGGTCAAGTCCAGTGAAACCATTAATTCAGTGGCAGTGACATCAAATTGTTCCATGATTTTTTTTTTTTTTTTTTTTTTTTTGTAATTTTACGTCCTACAACGTTAAGTCATATATGACGATGAATGGAATGGATGAAATGATGCTCAAATAAGCCCAGGGTCCATGGATCTTAGGGTTACCCGACATTCGTCTTTCAGGGCAAGAGGAAAACCTGGAAAAAAACTTATCCAGGTAACTCACCCTGACCGAGATTCGAACTCGGTACCTCTTGAACGTGAGCAGACACGTTCCCATTCACGCTACCGAGGCAGGCATATAGCGCAATGTCGGCTCCATAGCAACGAAACCCTCACTGTGACATACAATTGGTGATCTCTCTTCTATGTTAAAGCTACAATTGTAAACTAAATTTGTATTGTATAGAGTTTGGCTGTTAAGGGGAAATAGGTCTAAAAGTCACATTTTCAAACGCTTGGATTTAACGGAGCCTCACATTTGTGAGACTAGTGCATCTCTCAATAACGCTTCTGGTTGTTGTACTGGATGAGAGCGCTCCTTTTCTACTTATCTCTTCAACCGGTCAGTCGCCTTCCTTGCGATAACTGGGTCATAATATAAAGGATAAGTATTATAATTAACATACTATTAAGAACAGACTCGGCTCATTCGTGGAGTGAGAAGAGCGCTGTGTCAGAAAGAATAGTGTTTGAGCTATTTGAATTTCAACTGCTCATCCAAGTTACTTATTCTGATTTTCAGCTTCCAGTTTAGGATCCGCTCGTTCACTTTTTAAGTATTCTTTTCCATACTTCCACACTTCCCTCTCAAAAACGCATTTCCTTTCACGATATAGCTTCATTGCTGCCGAGAAACATTCCGGTGCTGAAATCGTTCAATCAGAGTATAAGAAATATGGCAGAGGCCCTGTAAAGACGATTCCCCTAGATAACCACTTTGATAATCTCCATCTTTCAACTGCTCTCCGTGAAGAGACAATTCCAGATGAGCGCTCGTAACATCCCGCGTACTGCAGAGAAATTCTACAACATAAAGGATAACTTTTTCTGCACCCCCCCTCCTTTCCAGGATAAGAAAACCCACCATTTTAAGGCTAAAGTAAGAAATGTGGGAAAATGTGGAAGAAAAATACACAGAGGGCTGTGGATGGAGAAAGAAAAGAAGGAAGGAGGAAAAAAGCAGGAATGATTTCAGAAAGCTTTTCTGTGCGCGAGAGTGAGGGGAAGGTTGAGAGAATGAATGAATAAGAAGAGAATGGAAAACTGTGGTAAATGTAGGCAGGGGTGGGGGATCGGGAAGAGCGATTTCAAAATAGCTGAGGTGAAAGGGAATCGGGGATGGCGTTAAGCACGTGGTCAGAAGTGAAAGGTGACTCGACAACCGGAAAAAAAGAAAGAAAGAATAAATGTTCAGATCTTGTGGATTTTCTCCCGTTTTTTATTTTATTTTTCCCCTACAGAAAGAAGGAAAGGGAAACTTGAGAGAGATCGTGCGTGCTTCCGCCATTGTATAAGTTACCGATTTAATGTAGTACTGCTTTTTACCAAATACTTCTTAGCATTCTAATTTGTCACAAATTTCAATGTCGGAATACTTTATTGGTGATCGGCGAACACAAACAGGACGGAAAGAATATTTTAGTACTATAAGGAGATTAGTTACCTTTAATTATGTTTTGTCATTAATACTTTTTCCTAATTTAAATATTATTTAATCCTTGTTTCACATAACCTTGCCCTGCCTCTCTTATCGGTCACGTGACCTTATCACCTCTAATTGGCTGCTGTTGTAGTACAGACTGTTCTGCGGTAAAAATTAGTTCCTTATTTAAAAAGGAGATTTATTTCTATATGTTGGAAGAGAATTGTCAAATTTATATCTTCGTAACTGCTTGAATTAACTATATTACGCAACAGAGTTGATTTATCTGAAATGCATGTTAATTCTTAAACGAAGTAATGAGGAGGTTCCTTTGCTCTCAAGCACATGACAGGATAGCACGTGATTTAGCGGTAGTGATGACATATTTGTTTATATGAATTTTATCGCTGACCTTGTTTTGAACTGGATTAGCCATATGTCGTCATTCGAAAGTGTGTTGTGCCGAGTGCGAGAGCTAAATTATTTTATTGATCGTTTATTGCGCGTGTACTTATTATATGTATAATGGCAGAGTCTATCGCCAGTTGTTCGCCGAAGCATCGGAAGGGAAATCCTTTACAAAGCGGCGAAAAAAGAATTGTGTTGCATGTGTTTAATGCACTCACAGAGAAGAATCCGTCTTTGTCAGTGAGAGAAGCCGAACAGATGTGCTCTGAACTTACAGGTATGTTAGATGCTTAGGAATATCGGGACATGAAATTGAGACAACAGGAAAACTTACTACTCCAGGGGCGATATTGCTGTGTAGCGAAGACGTTATTTAAGGACAATTACATTGTACCGGGATACAAATCGCAAAATATACTACCCTGAAGAGACTTGGTTGAATGAAGGACACACGACAAGTATGGCGAGACACGACTTTTAAGACTGGAAGACAGGGATTTTTTCAAGGTATGTGTGTATGTTTTAAAAAATCCCATTTGAAAGGCCGAAGGCTTTTCATTATAAATTTGTTTCAGTTTCATTCGGTTTCAACTTGCTCAGTTTCATTATAAACTTCATTATTTTTGCATGCCTTCATATTCTTATTTGTATGATTTTATCTATCTTCCTGGCAATTATTATGACGTTTACTGTAGTTTTAGATGTGACGGGAAGGCACTGCCTATGGCCTATGGCGCGAAAGCATTAGCCAATTAGGTCGAGGGGGAAGGTAGTTGCACGCGGAGTGATACATGTCAGCGGTGCAAGGTTATATGAAACAGAGACTAATTAAGTCTTTTGTGTGTAAGGAAATTAATACATTCCTGTATTGGAGACTCAGAATAGCTTATTAAGTTTCCTTATTAGTGTTCTTTCGAACGTCTATTGAACATACTTTATAAAATTGAACATAATCATACATAAAGCACAAGTTGTTCTCGGGAAGCAAGCCAGGTGAAAAGACGATTAGAAATCAACGTTTCGGTAGTGTGCATCTCTCCCATCATCAGGATACTTATTGAATTATTGTTATGCTATTATTATGTTATTGTTTATATTTTATGTTTCTAGCTATTAAAGGAAACCACAACACTCTCAGCTACAGAAACTAATATGACTTTCAAAAAGTTCTCTTACCATCCTTGGGCCTTTGATAAATTCAAACAAGTCTTCAAAAACAAAACATTAAACTAGCACCAGTCAACAATTTCTCCTTAAAAAACCTAATTTGCTCAAACATCAAAGATGCCATTCCACCTAACAAAAGGTCTGGTATATATCAAATTGAATGCAGTGACTGTAGTCAAATTTAAATTGGAAAAAGCAAAAGAAATTTAGAAACAAGAGAAAGGAAACACTTTATAAACATAAAATATAAACAATTGGAAAAGTCAGAAGTTGCCACGCATTTTTGAAAAAAAAAAAAAAAACACAACATAAATTTAGAACCAAAACTACTAAAACATACATCAGGAAAACAAGAACTATCCACATGGGAACAACTCTTCATTTTAAGAAATAGGAACAAAGTATTCAATTTCGACATCCCCCAGAAATATTTGTCCAGCAAGTTCCTTGAACCGCCACCAGAGGAGACCAATGACAAAATATCGTCAACTACACCAATGAGAACCAGTCGATGGCCGGTTGAGGATGGAGGCAAAGTCTCTGAAACATGTTCCGCAAAACTTTAAAAGTAAGTGTTGTTTAGTGTCATTAATCGACTCCCCTTATATTTGATTTAAATGATCTTTTGTTAATATTAGTTCCGCACAGTGCATAGCTCGCCACCGAAATTCCTACATTACATCGGCGTATTTGATTATTTTTATTCGTTAATGAAATTTAATTCTTCAGTGTTGTGTTCTTAAGCCCTGAATTTTTTTTCATATATGTAATTTTCGAATTATCCTAGGCGTATTTAGCAAACTCACGTAGCTTCTGTACGTAATGGATTCCTTAGTTACATTAGCTACACTGATCTAACTATAAAACTATTAATTTTCATAGTAATAAATTACGATATCAAGTTGGGCGTCCTGTATTTTCCGGGTCGTTATAGTATTATACGAAGATGGCTGAATGAAAGAGGGAGACAGAGAAACGGGTGGGAGGGAGAGTAAGAAGAGCTTAATGCAATAAGGCCAGAAAACTTCCGAGTTCCGTTAATCCAAAATAATTCCCCAAAGACTTAAAACTCTCTATCTTGATTTCTTCTGCCGTTAATTTTAACACTAAAAGTCAAAGGAAAGCAAATTAGTTAAGTCACTAAGCAATGACAAATGAAATCACATTTAAATGTGCGAGCTGAGATTCTTCAGTCCCTCCCCTTTATGGCAGAGCTTTATACCCCTTATTTCATCTGGTCTGTGTGTTTCAGATATAAACTTTGTCATTCAGATGCTGTCATTCCAAACCACATGAATTTACCGTGAATTTTTTTATTTCTTTCCCTCTTTCTTTAATTCGCTATTTCCCTTTACTTTTCCCTTTCTGTTGTTATTACACAAGTTCTCAAGTTTTATCGATCCCAAACACAATACCTCTCGGAGACAAATACCCTAGTGCTGCACTCTTGTGGCACAAATTTAATTATGATATGGCTTACTTCTTTTCTGCTTTATCTCTTTTTATTACATGAGGTCGTCCTTCTTCGGAAAAGTTATTATTGCGGGGTTTTCGTTCCTCCATTAGGTTTTATTTTCTTTGCTCTGGCGTTGTCTGAAGTTTCTTTCCCACCTGTGTCCTCTGCATTTCAGTAGGTATCATTTAAATTCGATATCTGATATTTGCGTATATGTAAAATGTAGTTGGCCACCTGTTGACGTAAGTATAAAATTATGGTTGAAGTACCCTGATATTACAACACGACCAGAACATTAAATCAAGTGGTATTACAGTAGGGGCACAAAGACGAAGTCAGTAATATATAATTCCAACAAGTGACATTTGTAACTACTCATCAAATCGAGAACGATGGGTTACAATTCTACTGCCCTCTCCAACCTGTCGTGAAAGAAGTGCTCGGTCTGTGCAAAAATGTTGTAAATGTTCTAGAGCAAGTATACGGATAAGAATTTAATTATGAATTACGGTATGTTAAATAAACAACCAGTCTCAACTACCTCATACTCATTGTGTAAGTTAGCAGTTAAGATAGACTTGATCTTAAGCTTAATAGTTTTGAAAATTGCGTGCTGATTGCACCTTTCCTTTACGCAGCGTGTGCCTCAGTTGTTTTGTGTTTCCCTTTTTCTCCGTGTGAGCGCGTGAAGGTTGCTTTGGTTCCTCTCTCGGACAGCTCTCCGAGCTGACGAGACAAAGTAGTCGGGGCTCTCCTTTCACAGCGCGCATGGTATTAGCTTCCAGGTGCAATTCAAAATCATGTAATAGCAGGTGTTAGAGTGAAGTTATAATGTGTACAAAGTTTAACTTTCCAGGAAGTTTAAGTTAAGTGTAATTGTGCAAGTATTCTGTCGGTGTGAATAAGAGATTTATTAAAGCTTTTAAATTATCCAAGTAAGTTGTATAATTGTACCTTAGCCTCCGGGTACAGTTCAAGTGCCACACTTAAAACACCGATTCCCTTATTAATTCCAAGGCTTTGGACTTCCGAAATTTGTAATTACTGATTACAGTAGCACGTATAGGTGGAGATTAAACGTTCAATTAGATTAAAAATGACATTTTCTCTTTTTAGGGTTATATTATTATTTCAGATTTTCTGAACAACTTGATATATAGTATAATCTTAGGAATGCATTACAAAAACTTTTACTATTTTTCTTTAAATTCTGCTGCAGCGAAACCTCATTTTCAACATTTCAGGGAAAAAAAAAAAAAAAAAAAACATTTTTTAACCAAGAGGTTTGAAATCTGAAATTTACCTTATTTTGTAATGTAATATACAGTGCAGTGATTGGTACCGCAACTGCTATGATTGCCGCGAGGGAAAATAGTAAACATTTGAATTTTAAAAGCAAGATTTTATTTAGGTATTCTTCATTTTAGCATTCCCTTAATATTAATTTAGTAGCAGGAATTAAGTGTGCACTGTTCTCATTCTATAAATCAGCAGGATACCACACAACAAACTTTGATGCAGAAGTAACGGCTATTCATATTTCACTCCCAACTCCTTCTATACAGAATAGATAAATTCAAAAATGCTGTCATACTTTCTGATTCTAAAGCAGCATTATGTGCAATAAGTTCATATAAAATGAGGTCAATCCAAATTAAAGAATATCACAAAATGATCCAACATCTTCAAAAGCTACAGAAAAGAATTATATTACAATTGATACCTGCACATTGTGGAATTGCTGGAAATGAATCACCTGATTTTCTTGCCGAAAAGGTGCAAATTTAATTCAGAACAAAAGTAAAAACTTACCCTTTATATCCATAAAAAGATTAATCAAAAGAAAATATAAAAACAAACAAAACCAATCAATATCTAAGAAAGCCAAAGAAAACAAATGGAACATTTTGATTAAAAATCCAGATTTTATTCCAGAAATCCCACGTAAAGCTGCAGTAGCAAATTTTAGATTACTTATGGAGCATGATTATTTGGCCAAACACACAGAATAGGAATTTATACAAGTCTAAATTGTCATCTGTGCAACAAAGAAGAGGAAATGACTGAAGAACATCTTTTAACCTGTGAAGCCCTACCTGCCGGACCCACTACACAGAAATATTGGAGAGCAAGAGAGCTAATGGCTTCATTGCCAAAGCCTAGCATTTGAAAACAACAACAACAACATATTCCCTTAAAATACATCTTCTGTTACAAAGGTGCAGTTTTCTCAAAAGCTATTAAAAATAAATATTTCAAATGCTCAATATATATCAAACACACCATAGGAGTTGTGGATCTACTTTTGTATTTATCAGTGAAATATTTTGTTGAAAAAACTTGTTTTTGTATAGTATCTAAACTACAGAATTTCTTAAAAAACTCTAACATTTACCTAAATAGAACTTATATAAAAAGTATATCTACATACTCAAAAACATTGCCTGAAACAGCTGTAAAATTTCGAATTAATATCTGTTGTACCAGAGCAAAATGCCTCTTAAGTTAGCAATTTTAACATTAGCAGGATTAGAGCTGCTAATCTCCCCTTATATGCGGCTTAATATAATTAACCACATTTTTAAATTAATATCTTCCCGAGCTTTCTTTCTTTTTCTGATAAATACGTTTACTTGTCCTTAAATGGATTTCATTATTGAGGCTCAAAATTCGGTTCCTCTCCTTTAATCGTCTGGCAAATTTATGGTAGTTTTCTTTCCTTCAGATCATTTTATAACACCATCTCTCTGTACCATCAGCATGCCCCGTAGGGGAAGGGATCCGTCTCTTTCAGCTGCCAAAGTGCGGGCGCTGCGGACCCTTAGCACTCGTGGTACCTCTGACGTTACTAGAGGAACCTCGGGCCGAACAGCCGAGCCCCTCCTTCGGGAGTTGTTCGGATTGGGATGGACTCGAGGGGGCAGTGTGTTCCAGAAACCCGTGGGAATCGGGTACGTCTTCGGACGGGGTTGAGGGAAGCCATTAATTCTCCCGGGTACTAGCCTGCAGAGCTAGTAGAAGGTGTGCTAGATCACCAGGCGGCCCCACCGAGGTTTTTCGGTAGTCTTCACCTTGAGTGTTGACGCGCCTAAATGGCGTATCCACTTCCATCCCGTCTTGAGTCCATGGGAGGGGGGCTTGTTAGTCTCTAGGTCTTGCCGTATGGAAAGCACCTCGGAGGACGCCGAGCGCCCTTTGGGACAGCTCGGATACTCTCTGGTTGAAGGAGGCCCGGGTCCAGTTCCTACGGGTTCAGGACTTATGGGAGTAGAACCTCTGGGCTAAACTGTACCACCAGCATGCATAATCTTGTTAAGTGCACATAGCGTCTACTTATGCATAACTTCCATCACGACTGCTCCATCTGCAGTGAAACATAGCAGTCACTTATGTTGCAAACAACTGTAATATGTAATGCCATATACGTGCTACATGGCATTCGAACGATAACTAGCAATTATTTTCAATTTGTTGAATTTTTTGAAGCCCAATAAGTTATACGCAAGTAGTAAAAGGTCCCCTGACTGCTTATGCCACAGTGCTCTCCAATATCTCGTCCTTGGTGAAATTATAGGCAGGTGTCGCTGTGGTAAAGTATGAGAACTTTAACTGAGCGTGTGCAAACGTAGATGAAGATGAGAATAAAATTACCGCTTGACACATTTAAGGGTGTTAAAAGTGAGACATTTGAACCGATTTGCTTGCTGTTAGATTTTACACGTGTTTTAGCAGTTCCAATGTGCCCGCCTCATTAGCGTAGATGGTAGCGAGTTTGCCTCACGTTCAAGAGGTCCCAAGTTCGAATCTCGGTCAGGGATAAGACTTTGCCATGGTTTTCCCTTATCCTGAAAGACAAATGTTGGGTAACTCTAAGCTCTATGGACCATTTGAGCACCATTTAATTCATCGTCCGATGTGACAACGTTGGAGGACGTAAATTACAAAGAAAAGTACCTATGTCCCTTTTAAAGAAAAATAGGAATTTATTTCAGTTTCTTTGTATCCTCCTTTCTTTTCTCCTTTTTTCCTACATTGCTTTCCTTTTTATTTATTTCCTTCTTACTTCCTTTCTTCCCCCCCCTTAATTTACGTCCTCAGCTGATAGACACTGACCTGAATGCTTACTCAAAAGACACTCAATGAGTCGTTCATCGATTTCTCTATGCAGCTCCAGGAGTGGGACCGCTCTTCGAGACCGAAGCTGTTAAGGACATCCACCATCCTCATGAACTGCCTGTAGACTTCTGTGGCCTTTCCTTCATTCCTTTCTCTTGGAGAGAGGGATCAGTGGTTACTATAGTAGATCACAGTTCGCCCTGGGTCACCCTCCATTCTACAATCTTTAACTTAGGGATGTCTGCCAGCGAACAAATAGTGTGACTCTCAAATATTTTTATCCAGAGCAGAAATGTCACATTACCCGAAGCACTGGAGATCCTTTGAGTTGAAAATAATTAACTCTGAAATGCATCCGTTCCTCATTTACACAAGTAAGACATGTCTTCTGTCAATAGCTTCTCATTCCCTAATTCCTTTTTTTCCACAAATCGTTATGTGATTTGGCGCAATCTGCTTTTTTATAAATTTCCTTGATTTATAAGCTGAAGCACTCTGAAACTTTACTTTAGAGGGTATATTGGAAGGCTATATTGCTCTTGAAGCTTCCTTTGGTATCATCACCTATAATTTTCTGGTTAAACACATCAAGGAGAATCTGATTGTGTCATATAGTTTATTTTTCTTCCTTTCTCACAGTATCATAATTTTTCTCACTGTTTACTCTTCAGCATGTTCACCTTCACATAGAGTTATACTATTAGTTTACAGTTTAAACCACTTGCCCATATAAACACTTAAAATTACACTCTTGGATATTTAATAGATGTTCCAGTGTAATACAAGGAAAAATCATCATTTCTTTGGTTTTCGATAGTGTTTCTTTTTATTTATTTATGCCCATAAATTTCTTAGGTGATAGGCATAAATTGAAATGGGCGGAATCATTTTAGAATGTCTTCTAGTCATGCTTCGCAAGGCGGTCTGCACCAACCTCAGGATGTGTCTTCTATTAATGGTTTGTTAAAGAGCTGCACTCAAATATAAAATCAGAAGCAAAGGAACATTGGGCAGAAAGTTATTCGTCTTTATCAGTGCTAGAATCAGTAAAAGTGTCTAAAGGGGATGACTCAGAATTTTCTAAGCAACAAACCATATGCATGATTATATATCGGCACATCTTATGCATTCAACTGTACACTATAAATTATTTTTTGCTTTGGAATATAACCTCAATCTCCGCCACTAATTGCAACCAGTTTTTCGGAAATCTTTTGTGCCACTTTTCCACAAAACTGACTATGATGGTTATGATATTCTTCTAAATTGAACATAACATTTTTTTAACCTTCCTCGTACCCCAACATTTTCTTCACACAGACAGGCCTCGTGGTGACCCTTCGCAACTTTTCCGGTAGGCCACATCGATTTCCTGTCCTGGCCCGTATAGGCGAGCCGAAGTGTCTCCGCACACACCTACACCGATATGAATTATGGTCAAGTTCCGTGTCTCAGATATTCATATATATTTCTGCTCCAATAAGATTAATGCTGTTATATCTGTCTTTTGTTTTTAACGTGATTCCACTCGTTTGGTGTTGCTAAAACTCTTGAATGGCTTTCCTTTGTTGAGAAAGCTTCAAAAGCATCATTTACTAATTACTATAGTTGTTCAACTGTTTAAAGGAGGATGCTATTAAGCTCGCTCTAATAGAGGGTTGCGAGGTTACTTGAATACTATTAACTCATATCTCTAACCGATCGAGATGGCTAAAGCGGTTTCACGGCCACGCCGTGGCTCAGTGGTTAGACCCCTTGGCTCTCACCCAGGCGCCCGGGTTCGATCCCAGGCGACCGCAAAAAGAAGATTTGTGGTGGAAAACATGGCTCTGGGGTGGGTTTTCTCCGGGACCTCCGGTTTCCCCTGCCATCTCATTCCACCGGTGCTCCCTCTTCATCTCATGTATCATCTGTGTCACCGCCTGCGGTTCCGTATGCAGTAATAGCGGGCGTTAAACACTACACATTTCATTTCATTTCAGGCTGTTTCGTTTGTAGCTCGCACTCGGTAGGCCTGGGTTCAATTTCCGGGGCAGACTTACCTGACCCATAGGGTTTCCTTCCGGGGGTTTTCCCGGGTTACCAGGCGAATGCTGGGTAGGTAAATTACATCATGTACCCCCATTTCATCCCCATCTTTCACACCATCTCTCATCTGGCGGTCTCTTTCAGGGTAGAAGTTTCAACGGGTGTCTCGGCTCTGCAATGGCTCCTTGTGTCAGCCGCCCTATTTCTCCTCTCGCCTCATTCTTCCTCCCAAGGATGCCCCACTTGGGGCACAGGTTTCGGTGCCGAATACCCTCCATGGTAATCTTAACCTCATATCTCTCCCCAAATGTCAACATCGCTATGAACTCTGTCCTCCTCCTCATCCTCCTCCTCCTCCTCCTCCTCCTCCTTCTTCTTCTTCTTCTTCTTCTTCTTCTTCTTCTTCTTCTTCTTCTTCTTCTTCTTCTTCTTCTTCTTCTTCTTCTTCTTCTTCTTCTTCTTCTCCTCCTCCTTCTTCTTTTCTATTTTTCCTTCTGCAATCCAGGGATTAAGCTCATAGCCACTCCATCAATGCCACCTTCCTCGGACAACACTTCTCCTTCCTTGAGGTTTACAACTCCACGCAATCTTGGGTACTTAATGCTCATTCATTCTTTCTATATGTTCCTTCCAGTTATTTCTATTTTCTTCAATCTTCTCAGTTAAATAAAATATTTTAAATTCATATATTAAATAAAATGGGTGATTTATTCTAATTTATTCTGATTTCTTCAGTTAACTTCCATCAATTCTGTTAAACATCAATTCTGTTTTATTAAAAGTATTGGAATATAGAGAAAATTAGCTCCAACATTTAGGAAAAATGTCTCCAGAGAGAATCCCTAAACAAATAATGGAATATAAACCGAAAGGACGAAGATCAATAGGATGACCTAGGAAACGATGGATCGATTTGAGACCGGAACAGGCTATAGCCTAATCCATGGAGGTAGAAGAAGATTTTTAATTCATTACGTAAATCTACATTTATAATAAGGTAAGTAATTGTACAGCCTTTCACACTCAACAGAAACCTTATTTCAGTACTCTGTATCTTCTATCTCTGTGCATTAGGATCGAAGATTCACTTCCATATAATAAAACTGGAATCTCATCGTCTTATAACATTTCAATTTTGCTTCCTTTATCGACTTATTTTTTGGAGTTTTATTTATTGTTCCAAAAATATGTTGGGATTGAATAATTTTACATTACACATCGTTATCTCTGTCTACAGTTATATCATAGCCTAAGTATTTGAAATGGGAAACCTGTGCCAAACCTTTTCCATTTGTGCGTAGAGAATATTTCCCGTATGTACGCCATTATTTTAGTATGCTCTTGTGATATTTTTGAAATATATTCTTTACATATTGAATGAAATTTGAATACCGCTTTTTGAAGCCTTTCTTTGCTGTTTTGAATAATCACAATATCATCTGCATACAGTAAAATATTTATATTTTTTTTCCATTTTTATTCCTAAGGTAAATTCATGTTTCCATTTCTTGAGCAAATCTATAAAATATATACTGAAATGTTTTGACCTTTTATCCCCCTGATTCATCTTAATTTCTTCTGTTTTTTGTTTTTCATTTTTGTATAGTTATTACTTTTTTTATATCTTTATACAAACTTATCTTATATAATTAATTAAATGCAAAGGATAACCCTTTTGATCCATTATATTCCATAATTTACTATATCCATAAAATCGAAAGCCTTTGCAAGTTACTGAACGCCACATGCTTTTCTAAATCGATTTCATGTCTCTTCTCTAAAAGTGAAATCTGTCAATATTTTAAACGATAACATTGTATGTCTTACTAAAATAACAATAAGGTTTCTACTTCATGTCATACGCCTCCTATCTCTGTCTCTAATATCAGGTTCCTAATGTTGTAAGGACTACCCATATATGTGTCCTTTCATATGTCCGTGCGGCAGTCCTTCGAGGGATCCCGGATACGATTGTAGGCAACTCCACTCTAATCATCAGTTTTCCATTGTATATGGAGAATACTGAGGTAGTTTGTGGAAATTCTTGTCCATAATTTCCTGTGTCTAAAATTTCCTTCATCATTTATTTTGAGATTGGAGGACCAAGCTATGGCGTTTGGTATGTTACAGCTGACGATGAAGTTGTCCTTTGTTACATATCATCCCTGGCACCCGTCTAGCTACTCACGGACTTGCCTTTAGGGTGGTCTTTAAGCAGTTTCTCTTAAAAGGGAACCTGGGCGTTTGGAGCTTGCAGCCAGGCATGGCCAGTGATGCGTTTTGTCTGAAAACATTAGGGACCAATTTAATGCTTGAGCACGACATGATCGAGATCTATTTCCCTTTGGATTTCGTGTTCATTCCTCCCTTTTAGGAATCGAATATTGAAGCACTGGTCCAGTTTTGGAGCTCTGGCTCGATTTGGGAGGTTCCTTCCTGATATGTACCTTTACTTTTACCTTCCAGTTGACGGCAGTAAATTATTGGGCAGTACTCCATTATGTGATATACATTAATTACAATTAATTCATTATACAACATTACTTCTACCGCCATTCAAAAATATTCAGATGTATAACATAAGTTAGTGATACCTGATTATATCCGAAGGTTACACATTATGCTGTAAAACAGGTGAAAGCGCTGCCTCTCTGTTTTAGCTTCGTCGGCATAACGACAGCGATTACTGCGTTAGCTTATCGCTTGACCTGACTCATTTACACAAGGGGGCTTAGTTCATTAACAATGATTGTTGTTCGTAAACTATGAAAGCTTACGAAGCGACAGAATCCAAACATCTGGTTTGTGAAACATTACATGAGATAGTTGCGCATTATGGCAGGTAAGAGGAATAGTTGTATTTCTCAACAAAAAAACGTGCTGTTTTACAGAATTTTGTATTTCATCTTTTCGACATTTTTAGATATAAATCAAAGGGTGCGTCTATAGACAGTATAATAAAAATAAAACAAAAAAGGAGAAGTCAGTTGGTATTGGGATTTAACTTCACTATATTCCAAGGTTTAAACGTAAAAAAAGCTTTATGAAAGTCCTTCCTCTACAAAATATGCTCTACATGAGAGAGGTTACGATATTGTAATTATGCCTTGTCTCTGTTCCCTCTTTTTTAATTTAGATTTATTTATATTTTCACTGAGTTTACGCCTTCATCTTCTTCGTGACGTAGAAGCGTTATGAAATGCACACGATGTAGGCATTTCTTTCGAACGGGTAACTAGCCGGGCAGTTAAATACAGGACTTCCCTAATTTCCCTACAATGACAACACTCAAAGTTACAGCGGTCATAATAAACCTTCGGAGAATAGCACTGCTAGTCAGAAACGAAATCAGTTATTTCCAAACTAGTTTTACAATATATTTTCTTATTACTTTTCTTTATTTTTATATACCATTTCCCCCCTTGCTCTTCCCATGAACTCCCCTAGCATTTTTATACCTTCTTCTTTTGTAGCCTCATTATTCTAATTTTTAGAACACCTATATTAATATTTTCCAAATTTTTGGTAAAACCTGCTTCCCTCACAGCTTTGTTAGTTCAAATTCTGCTATATAACTAAATCACTGTACGCTCCTCTACATAAAGGACGTCTATACAAGTTCGCTGCCCGCTTCGGTAGATTGCAGCATGTCTGCCTAACGTTCAAGAGGTCCCGAATTCGAATCTCGGTCAGGGTGAGTTACCTGTATAAGGGTTTTTCCGGGGTTTTCCCTTATCCTGACAGAGGAATGTCAAGTAACTCTAAGCTCCATGGACATCGGACTCATTTGAGCATCATTTCACCCGTTCCACTCATCGTCCGATATGACTTTACGTTGGAGGCCGTAAATTACAATAAATGAATGAACGAATGAATGAATGAATAAGTGAGTGAGTGAATGAATGAATGAATAAGTGAGTGAGTGAATGAATGAATAGTTCATTAATTAGATATATAAATAAAAAGTAGGTTGGTGGGTAGGTAGAATGTTCAGAAAAATGTCTCTGCAAGTATTTGTGGCTGTGCTGCGAAGATCATAGCTTAAAAGTCAAAGCTTGGATGAAAAGCATACCTTTATCTAAGCTCAGTATTTACTAAAAATTATACATCATGATTATACTCAATTTATTTCTTAATTGTGTAGCTCCCATTCTTCTCATCCTATTAGATCAATAAAAATATCCAACTCAATTCGATTTTCTAATATTTGTATAAAATAATCAATATTTACTTTGTATATTACATTTTGGGTTCACTTCCTCGAGTTACGGTTTGTATTTAAAAATGTTTCACTCCAGAGACCTCCAAAATATACTGTCACCCGAACGTCGGAACTCCCTATAGAACCGGCTGGCAGTAGGGCCAGACGGGAAGCATTTAGACCACGCCTACCCATTTGTCTCGTGTCACTAACTGAGGGGATGATTAGAAGAGCGGCGCGAGACCTGTGCCGTCTCTTTCCCCTCCCACCAGACGTCTCGAAACCTCGGGATAATTGTGCGCGTTGCGAACCTTCCAGAAACGGCGATCTTCCCTATATAAGGCCTGTAGTTGGCGAGTCAGCTCAGTTCTTGGCGAGCAGCCGTAGGATCGCCGTGTTAGTGTACGGACTGGAAGACTGTGTACGTGTATTAGAGGAGTTGTACGTAATTGTGAGTTTGAGTGGACCTGTGACAGACGAACTGACGAATTGTAATTGTGTGCATTGTGTAATTCTGTGTAATCGGCAAGCGTTCTAACTGCAATTCGGTGGAAATAAAGAACATTTTGAGTTTGTACAATTGGATTTTTAATTTCACGAACCCACAAAGTCACAATATGCATTTTATATTTCATATTTTGACCAAAAACCAATAGAGAATAATTAGTTTATGCGAGTACTAAAATAGTACAGATGAGCTAGTGGTGTTTAAGGATTGCTTAGTACTGATCTAGAGGACATTGTACAAAGCTTGATAGCGAAACGGGCAAATTTGGGGAGACCACTCTCTCTTAGTCAGCCCTCGGAAACCTTTCATGCTATAATTGATCTACCCTGTCTTCTAATCATAATTGCGGGATCAGGCTTTGGGGTGGCACTGCGAGTTAGCCTTTATCCCATGGACTGCAAACTTTCTCGTAATCATCCCCCAAACCTGTGAAATATTCAGGAGACAACTTTCTAACCAGCTAGTATAGAGGTATCAGGGGAAAATTAAATAAGTTATGGGTTTGCACACAAAAGGAACAATAATAGTAAACGTGTAATAGTGATAACAGTGATGACGATGATAATGAAGATACCAAACTGATAATTCTGAGTTTGAACGCTGTTTGCCACTTAAAACTGATTTCCTGCATCTTCTTTTAAAGCAGGAGAAGCTCACTCATTACTTAATTCTATTTCAAATAAACCGGCTGAACAGCAGGGTATCTCATTGTCTGCTTAAAGACACAGCCCAGTGATGCAAGAGCAACAAATTGGCAGGCTGAGGACAGCCCAAGGTGTGCGCTGCTAAAATCTCCTCGGTCCTTTCCGACCAGAGTACAATCAAGCAGTGAATTCTTCTTGTAGTTGATATTACGTTTCTCATTTTCTTTAGCGGTTACGGGGCGGTACTGAACTAATGATTCTGGATGAGAGATTAAAACACTAAAAAGCGTTTTGTTACTATAACCCTGAAAGAAATTAGAAATCTACACATTTGAACGCTCCCAGTTGCTTCAAACAACCCCCGTCGCTGAAGGCTGCTACGTAAGGATATCTCTCCGAGATTGAGTAGTCAAAGCCAAATTTGATAAATGAAAGTGGTGCTTTCTTCTTGCTACCTGCTAATAGCCTCATGAAGTGAAAGAACTGACATGAAAGTGCAGTAATGCTAATATCAGAATGATCTCAGGGCCAAGTTTTCGGAGTGTAACGATTTTCGGAGTTGGTAATAATAAAGCACTAGAGGAGTAATTGTACGCGAGAGTGGAGCCCCTTGCGTGACAACTTGCAGAAACTTTCCTAACATCCGGCCCAGCTCCCTAGCGGCGGCGGTGCCTTCCGTTCCTGCCTTCAGGGCTGCCAACTTGGCCAAGCTGCAGCCTGATTTTTTAACACGTACCGGAGACGCAAAATTCACACTTTGCTAGACACCTCTTAGTTTATGCTGTCATCCTAATTTCTCTTAAGAGTTTAGCTTATATTTTATGCTCACATTTTCATTGTGACGGGGATAAATTATGTGTCCTATTCATGATTTTGCACTAGTGAAAATAGACCCATTTTAAACTTACGGTCCTATCATTAAAAATTAATGAAACGGTCGTATTTGCATGATCAGAACACCTTTATTAGTCTTTTTCATGATTTTACAGGATCACTGAAAAAGGAAATCTTGTCAATGACTGCTTGTATGAATATTAGAGCTTACTATGAAAAAAAAATAAATTTTTGTGCAGTCTTACGGTTAATTAGTATAAAAGAAAATATTTCTATGCTATCATTTCATTGAGGTTCTAAAAATTTGCAACTTTATTATAGGAAATAAAAATTATAATTTTATCTGTAATGCAGCACAGGTTAAGGGCACTGGGAGGTTATTTTTACCCAGAAAAGACTAATTTTTACCAATATTAAAATTTGAATATATAGAAAACTAAACATTATCAGATATTGAAATTCGGTATTACTTTATAAGGATGTGTGCATTTAACTACTGTATAATATTTAAATTACGTTTACATAGGTCCATGCAAAAGGAGCATAAATCACACCGTGTGTTGTGAAAAAAAATATTGCGCCCTATATTTCAGGTGCACTTTACTTGTAGGAATTTAAAGCTACATGCACCACGTTTTATCATAAATAACCTAAGATACAGTTTTATAATATCGGCTAAATGAATATCACATATAGTTTATACTATGCACGTCAAACCATAATTAGTTTTGAATAAAATATGAAGAAAATATTTTCAAGGACTGGATATTTTTTATTCATTTTATAAATACCATGAATATAAATGTTAGCCGAATGTGTTCAAGGAACATTGTCAAATAATCACTACAAATTTTGTGTCAATATCTTTTATAGGTTTTGAGAAACATGTACCTAAATTATGAAAAATCAAGGTTTTAGGAAATCACGACCAAAGATTAAGCACCATTCTCAGGATGCGGGCGTCTCATTACGCCGCCATATTTAAATTGACGAATTAAAGGACTTTTATACCAGCTGACAACTTATGTTTATATATATAATATTAAAGCTGAAGAATTATACATTTTTTTAACATTAACATTTTAACAGTGAGTAAGATATTTAAATCCTCCACTTCTGAAGATATACTAACATTTTCAAGATAATATGCTCTCATTTATGATCCGAGAAATATTTTGAAAATTATTACATTATGAGAAATGTGACAAAATGGATTTGAAACTTTGACAGAAAAGGAACCTAAATGATAAAGGAACCATTAAATCTGCTAACATTTAAAAACCAGCCTTGTAGCGAGAAAGCACATGTTATATACATATTCATAAAAGGCAAATAATTAAACAATTTTACATTAATGGAAATAAACATTTCTTCCACACTATCCCTGTGTAGGCCAAGGTTTGAATGAATAGAGCCAGAATGAAAAATTCAATGCCATAGCCGGGATTTGAATCTTGGATCTCCCGCTCTCCGTGCGGATACTCTAACCAACAGAGTTACAATGGCCAACATGCCGACATGACATTGAACATTCCAAATAGTAGCTAATTTTACACTAGTCTACATATACTAGCGCTTTAAAATCTTTTAATGCCTCCAAACAGAGTTTGCATTTGTAAAGCAGAAACAAGTTTTAATTATTTGCTTATAAATTCGTGGGTCTAAAGAGCAGGATCGTGATATGGAAGCCAGATAATATGCCCGGGTTCCATAGGTCAACTCCTGCACTGAATACTCACAGCTTTTTTTACTGCTTCATTAATCAGTGGAAGACAAACTTCTGCTACAGTGTATTGTTGGCCTGATGTATAGTATGATGTGCTGGTTGATTTTATTTTTAACCTTGTTCGCTGTCCCTTCATGCTCTACATGACTGAAGTAAAGGTGTATCAGGAGAAATTTCATGGGTGAGCACACCAGAAAGTTTAATCCAGCTGTAAATAGCACACAATAAACTGGCTCCAGCGTTCCAACTTCTGCACTATTGTTTTAACCGTCAAATGGAGCAATATTTTGCATGTATTCCAACAGTGCATAAACACAGAATGTATTCTCTCCATATTTTCCTGCCGTTCATGTTCACATTTTCATATCTGAAGTCGTGATGAAAATTATTTTATTTGAATCAATATAAACAAAGCTTTCAGAATACAATTATGTACACAAATTCTTTACTTCTGGAGTTTAGTTAGATTATTCTGTAATTCTAGTTAACAGTAGAGATAATATAGTTCTACTCGTGTAAGCAGGATTTCTGAGCCTGTGTTACTCGTCACATTTGTTTACCTTTTATTTCGTCAAAAGAAATACAAGTTTAAAACATAGTTTCATGTGAAATAAAGTGCATATTTTCATTTTTCCACCTGTTTTTGTTAAGTGCTTTTCTTTTCAATGCATTTTGCTCACTTTTAACATGGACGCCATAAGAAATGGACAAATCTTATTACATAAAAATATTTAAAAGTCCTTTATTATACAAATTATGACAAAAACTTCTTATGGCATTAACTATTTCTAAGGTATTTCTGGTTATTGGTCTATATTTTTAAATACTTTATTTTTTTTAAGTTGGAGTTAGCTGTTTTATTTTGTTTCTTTTCCCGTCCGGTTATACAAATAACATGGGATTTCAAGGTTTTATAATATTTTAAATTTTCTATTCTGTGAATCCCCATATTTATACCAAATAAATCTGTAAATACTGTAACGGGAGCGCTGGAACACCCTGTGAACCAGCTGGGAACGGAAGGCAGGGGGAGAACCGCGTTAGCCACACCTCCCCCTCGTTTGTCTTGTAGTGGTGACAGGCAGCGGTTGGGAGGAAAAACGTCAGTGTGCCGTCTGTTTCTGTCCACCTGGTTCCAGAAATTACGTAATCTGGAACATTCTCCTGGTCACTAGAAACCGGCGATATTCCTATATAAAGAAGGTTACAGACAGACAGGGGGAGTCAGTCAGTCAGTTGGTTAGTGTGTGAATGAGGACAGTTCTTGGTGTAAGAAGGCAGTGTTAGTCAGTGACGTGTTAATGTACGAGAAGATTGTGCAACGGAAGACTGTACGTAACTGGTATGTGCAACGGAGTTTATGTAATCGCGAGTACAAGGAAATTGTAACGGACGAACTGGTGAATTGTAATTGTGTGCAGCAAGTAATTCTGTGTAATTGGCAAGAGTTTAACTGTAAGTCGGTGGAAATAAACAACATTTTTGAGTGGTGAAATTGGACTTTTCATTTCACGAACCCACAAAGTCACACTGGTGTCAGGAAGCGGGAAAACAACATCACCGAACATTACAACCATGGACGCGGCATTGGAAAAATTTTTGGAGAAGATGATGGAAATGAAGGCCGAACTAATCTCGGAAATGAAGACGGCTAAAGATAACATCACCAGGAAGATGGAAGAAATGCAGGCCGAATTAACAGAGACGCTGGAGACTAGAAATAACCTGGCCGCGGAACTGAAACTGATCAGGACGGCTAGGGACAACATCGCCGAGAAGATGGAACAAATGAAGGCCGAGTTAACCACGGAAATGAGAGCAGCGAATGACGGTCTGGCTACCGAAATGAAGGTGGCGAACGAGGCTCTCGCCGCCAAGTTTGAGGAACGGTTGGCCGGCGTGAGGGATGACGTCGCGAACCTGGGCAAGCGGAAGGGTCAAGTAGACGACCGCCTTAATGATTTAGAAGAAAAGGCCGACAACATAGCAAAACCCCTCACCCGCCTGACGGAGGAAAACCGGCCTTATGTGTGGACGGAGGACGCCGAAGACGCTTTCCAGCACCCGAAGGGGACCCTGTGCAGTGCTTCAATTTTGGGTTTCCCACAACCGGGTGGCGCCTTCATTGTGGACACCGACGCCAGCGACCATTGCATTGGAGGTGTCCTATCGCAGATCCAGGACGGCCACGAGCGCACAAGAGTGGAAGAGGAGGAGCGTGCCGCAGCAGTCCGAGTAGTTGTGGCAGTGCCTGCTGAAGGCTGGGATAGCGCAGGCCTGAGGAGGGAGCAGCTGGCGGACGCAGACTTGGGGCCACTCTTGAGGGAAGTGGACGCAGGGACGAGACCGACCTGGGAGGACATCGCACCGAGGAGCGCCACCTACAAGTCGCACTGGGCCCAATGGGACTCGTTGAAGATTAGAGTGGGCGTGCTGTTCCGGGTATGGGAGTCACCCGATGGGAAGGCGCAGAGAGGACAGTTGGTACTTCCCCGGAGCAAGGTCCCGGAAGTCTTGGAGGAAGTGCACGCCGGTACTTCAGGAGGACACCTGGGAGCGAACCGAATGATTCACAAACTACGGCAGCGCTACTTCTGGCTCAGACTCCGGGCAGATGCTGGTGGTACACCTGGACCGCCTCGCACGCTACGATGGGGCTGTTCGAGGCGAACAGCTTTGAGGAGGGAGCAGTGTAACGGGAGCGCTGGAACACCCTGTGAACCAGCTGGGAACGGAAGGCAGGGGGAGAACCGCGTTAGCCACACCTCCCCCTCGTTTGTCTTGTAGTGGTGACAGGCAGCGGTTGGGAGGAAAAACGTCAGTGTGCCGTCTGTTTCTGTCCACCTGGTTCCAGAAATTACGTAATCTGGAACATTCTCCTGGTCACTAGAAACCGGCGATATTCCTATATAAAGAAGGTTACAGACAGACAGGGGGAGTCAGTCAGTCAGTTGGTTAGTGTGTGAATGAGGACAGTTCTTGGTGTAAGAAGGCAGTGTTAGTCAGTGACGTGTTAATGTACGAGAAGATTGTGCAACGGAAGACTGTACGTAACTGGTATGTGCAACGGAGTTTATGTAATCGCGAGTACAAGGAAATTGTAACGGACGAACTGGTGAATTGTAATTGTGTGCAGCAAGTAATTCTGTGTAATTGGCAAGAGTTTAACTGTAAGTCGGTGGAAATAAACAACATTTTTGAGTGGTGAAATTGGACTTTTCATTTCACGAACCCACAAAGTCACAATACTTACAAATTTGCTGCAAACATTTATATGATTAAAAATAGCTAAAAGAATATCCTGTAAGAATAGATTGCAGATAATTCTTGTAAATTTAAGATAGTTTTACATTCTCTAACATGTACTTTGTTCTATCCAAAAGTGCAATACCAGGTTCACTGTAAATAATGTTTTCGTGGTCAACAAAGCACTTTTACAAAAATGTAAAACTTTCCATGTCTCTGTGATGTTGCATTACTCAAAATCGATCAGTCGATTTAATATGAAAGTTCATTTCAACTTCACAGCTCTTTGGAATTTGACATGAAAGTGATAAAAAGATCCCTCCTAGCCAAGCTACCATTTACGTGGAAACATTTTAATAAGCTGATTTTCTCAGAACTGGAGTTAAAGGTTGTAATTAAAATATGCTTAAAATTATATTTCCATAAGAATTTTTTCCAGAGGTATTATTTTTTATTTTCAAATCAATTCTATTGTGTGCTACATTATTAATGTTATTACAGTAACATGGTGTTTACGAAATAGATTTAAAATGTCAAAAATATCCATATAAGATTGTTACTGGATTTAAGAGTACGATGAAGAAGGTTCATGGCTACAATGAAATACTTTATTTTTTTCCTAAACTTTTTGTCTTATAGAAAGCACGGAAAAAAGGTTAAATGATATTGAAGTTTATAGATGACAACGTTATTCCTTGTAAGACTTGCACCTATAAACAACTTCATAGACTTTCCTTTTTGATTCAATGCCTTGCCATTTCATTCTCTTTCACCTTGAACTTGATGTATTGTTACCGAAATTAAAGTATTTCAATAAATAAAGAATCGTGATGGATTTCAAAGGAATGTTGCATCTTTGTTACAACACCTGCAGAGGCAGTTGAGTTGAATCGTGTAAAAAAGGACACGGGAGAAACAGAATGCTAAGGGATAGCACTTGACTTTGTTTGAAGAGGGTATTTTACGACCGAGACTAATAATCACAATGGACAAAATAGTCACAAAGGGAATCTTTGTGTGAAAAGAGGGCTTCCAGAAGTGAAAGTTACACACACCCACGCTCCACTATGTCTAGTGTGAGGGCAGACGTTCCGCGACTAGTGGTCAAGTAAGAAGTTTTCTCTGTCTTGGTTGAAGGCAGATTAGAACCGGAGGAAGATTTGTTGGTTCAGACGTAACGAATTAAGTATTATCGAGTAATAACTATTCCACCTACAGTCACTCTAAACAGTGATATATTGGTAACCCTTGGTCGGCAACTTCAAGTTTGGTGTTAGGATAAAAAGAAGCAGTCATTAAATCAATTTGAATCGGGCATTCCAGTGTCATTAGAACCATCCTTACTCATACATATCCACGCATACCCTGAGAGAAACCTCATTGCTCAGCCCTGAGCTACCCATATTATTCATTAAAAACTGTAGCGTCAATGTGGAACTGTTCGCTAGCCACACATTATATTCGCTTCAAACTGACGCGCCAACGTGGAACTCCTTTGCTCACCATCTTGTTAGCTAATGTATTATATCTTCTGGACACAACAGATACTCCAAAACACTCATTACGTCAGTCTGAATGTTTTATTTCTACTCTAATATGACACTTAATTCATAAAGTCTGTGTCTTATTTTTTATTTAATGGTAAATGAACTAGATTTAACATATTTACTGTGGAAACTTTAGTACCATAGATTGCTAGCAGAGTTCTAATTTAAGATTGTTACTTTAACATTTATTCTGAATTAGTATGTTACTGAATATTATATGGAAGGTATCAATCTGAAAAAATATAAATATAGAAGTATGTAATTGTTCACGAAAGTGATCAACTCTTAGGACCCACTAACAGCAGTTTGGTCAATTACTATCCTAAAATGTTGGCCTTTGCTTCGGAATGAATCTGTCAGTAAGCCTATGACCTAATCAAAATTCTATCGGCTGTGAATTCTATCCGTGAATTTCATTAAAATTCTTTTCAGAGTTTCCTATTTTTGGATGATTTATGGTTCTCTCAGCTTAAAACTATGCACAGTTAATACAATATTTGGCGCTATGCTTCGGGCTATCCCCAATCTCATGGTAAAGAAACGTCAGTCTATAACTTTCCTTTAGATTCATCTACAATAATTATACTGAAATTATAATTATGAGTGGTTCCCTTCTTAAGATTAAAATTAAAAGTTCAAAAGCTTCTTTATCGGTTTATCACAAGCGGATTTAAAAAAAAACTACATAAATTCAACACGCTTAGGTTAATGATGGTCCGAGTCTAATTATTTGATAAGGTGGTTGTACGAAATTATTTATATAGGTTACATTATATCTTTCTAGTACTCGAACCTGATTATTGTTCAATAACGTTTTTAAAAATATAACAAGCGTTTTACATCCATATTGAAAGATTGCATGATTAACTTATTGAATTTTAGTTTTAAACTCATGTGTTAGAATATAAATGCGGTAACATTTGACGTTATGCGATTATATAAGGGTTAAATTTTAATAACCCATGGGCACAATTTCTTTTAAACAGTCGTTCATATCTAAACGCTGCACCTCCTCCACTCTATTGGACAGGATTTCTCACACTTAGACACAGCAACACCGCCATCCCAGAAGGAGTAAGTGATTAAGTGGAACCTCTGTAGGGTACAGGTACAATGAAGGAAACGCTGAATTCCCTAAGAGTTTTAGACTATGTAACGGGACTCCAATCCTGCGCCGTGGCGTAGCGGGCTAAGGCACCATGTTTTGGCCCTGGCCACGGAAAGCGGCCCAGGTTTGATCCCACCCATGGTTGCGGATTTTAGGTCCCGGGTATAGGACCGATGCCCACTCAGCATCGTGAGGAAAGTGAGGAGCTTACGCTAGGTAAGCGGCCCTGGTCAAGGAAACCTACATTCTGGCTGGGGGATGCCGAGATGCTGACCACATCTCCTCCTCGAGATGATCGTCCACCTCTGTCGTGCATAGGTGGGCGTAAGGCCGGCAGTCGGGTTGGTAGGCCACGGCCCTCTAAGGGCTGTCGCGCCATGGGTTATTTATTTATATTATTTATTATTTAACTGGACTCCGGCATCCGTCGATTCAGCACCTCGTTGATACGCCGTTTGCTGAAGAATTCTATTTAATTATAATATACTTGCATTTTGATGATGACTACTGTCCCTGTAAATATATTTGACCACGGCTAGTCGGTAGAAGCATTAAACCCACTTAAGGTTATAGTCACGGATGAAGAAACTTTGGGAGATGGTCGGGAGATTTAAATAATTAAGCTGGTGATATTTTATAATCTTGTTTGAATTAAATTGTTTATGAACTCCTTGTGTTAGTTACATCAAAATACACAGATTTTACACATACAATAATATTTTACGACATAATCACGAGGATAAACCACGGATACAGATCCCTTGCAACGGTGGATGGTAGCCAGAAAAAAAGTCTAAGCTTGTTTAATTCTCCTACATGTTTAAGGAAATTACCTGACATTAATGTCAAATGGCTGGAAAGGATATATACTGCCATAGTGGAAAATAAGATGTTGCATGGGGCAGAGATATGGGGAGTGGATGAAGCATGAGAAGAGGTGGACGTTATTAACAGATCTTTCTGTAAATATATTTTAGGCTTACCTGTAGCTTCACCCAATGGGGCAGCACAATTAGAGTTGGGAAGAAATTCAAAAAGGGTTAAAATTGTCTCAAGGGCATTGAAATATCTATACAGAGTTGCCAATTTAGAGGAAAACAATATTATCAAGGAATGTTTTCTTTTGCAGATGAGAAGCACATGGGGAGAGTCTTGGGTACAAAAAAGTAAGGGAACTGATGGAACAGATAGGTATGGGACATATTTGGAGAAACGAGGAGTATTATTATAGGAGCTTTTGGAAAGAGGTAGAATTAAGACTGGAAGATTTAGATAGCCAAGTTATATTAACCAGTGTAAGGGAGAAAATATCATTGAGGATATATAGGGAAATAAAGACTGTGTGGGGGAGGGAGAAGTACATAGATGTGTGCAATAAGTTAGGGCGAGAAGGATTTGCCTGGGCAAGGACAGAAGTTAGAAATTTGAAAGGTATTAGATATGAAAAGGATACAGGGAAATGTCCAAGGTGTGGAGAAGAGGATACAGATTGGCATAGTATACTTTATTGCAAAAAAAACAAAGATATGGTGAGAACAAATTTGTCAACAAAGGTGGGACAGTTTTAGAGATGGGGGGAGTTAATAATAAAAAAATGTTATTGGTAAAAGGAGAAAAGAATGTAAGAAATATAGGGGAATACCTGGTGAAAGTTAGAGGAAATGGTTAAGATTGATGAAGAATATATAACAATTAAGGGCTGGAAAACTAAAACGAGGGATACAAAGGAGAGGAGGATCATGAATACACGGAAAACCAGGAGTTATGTGTACTGACACCGATATTTGAGGCAAGCAGATAGGAAGGGTATGTTAAATGTGAATAAGTCATTTTGTTATTGTGTGAAAGAAATGTTATAAATGTATCAATGAAATTCTATGTAGAAGAAAGATGAGAAATAAATACAAATACAAAATATGCTAAATATTTCTCCTTGGTTACTTCATGAAAACCAAACAATTGTTAATTTTGTACTCTTATTTTAAACAATTTTACTATTCAAACTTCGGTTAAATAAGCAACATTGATTGAAAATAGCTGTTTCAACTCTAAGAAAATGTTCCGATGCGGGAGCTGCCTAGAGAAGACAAGCTGTCGACCAAGGAGCCCTGTTGTGTCCATATGAAGTAGATTTTCCTTTGAGCATATATCCACCTCATGTTTCTGGCACTGCCACACGCCACAGAAGTTAAAAGTATGCTTTAAAAATGAAAAGGAATTGGAATAAAGAGAAATGGAAAGTAATCGTGAACTTCCTCTGTACTCTTATCCGGGAAGTGAACAGTGAACATGTTTAGATGCAAACAAGTACTGAGCAGCTTCTAGTTGACACAAAAGTCTCTTTATCAGATTACGTAGTGGCAGTAACAGCATTTGCTGTTAGTTTGTTTTTTGTGTTTGTTTGGGGAGGTGAGGTAGTCAAGCACGAAATGACGCGGTAAATCCTGACAACAGTCGCCATTTGTTCCTGCGGCGCCAAACGGCCCCGTTAATCGCTAATTTCAAGACACTAATGTGTCCCCTACGACCCATCGAGATGTCGACAGTCGCGCCGATTTTATACACCCGCGCACACTATGGTAATCGATATGTAATGTGTCTCTGACACACACGTGCCTCGCTTCATCTAAATACGTCACGTTTGACGGGTGTACTTATCCTGTGAAACGACATTATTAAAATACTAACAGAGTCAACTCATCGGAATTCAATATTGCACACATTTTAAAAATGTCACACACATGTACCTAGCCTTGTTTTCACTGGCGCCAACAAAATTTAATGTTCCTGCTTCACAAGCGGAGGGCGGTATTTTAATCCCTTTGGAGTCGTTATTACGTGGTGAGTGTTTTTATTTATTACTATTACTGTCCAGTTGAAACGGTGAGTTTTTATTTCTTGTGATATCCGATTGGTTTGCACTCGCTCATATATACGTAAGTCTAACCATTTAGGGATCAAAATTTGGAATTCAACAAGCATCTCGTTATATATAACTTTAAGAGAGGCATATTTCGGCCACATCCTTTCAAAATTATAGAAACTATAAGAGGTATAAAAATTTAATTTTGTAAAAATGTTAAATTTGTTCTGTAACTGCTTTCATTACTGTACTTAAATTGTATTAATATATTTATAGTTATATTGACTTCAGATTTTAAGGTCACGAGTAGACCTAGAATTCTGAAAGCGTTAGTATTGTAATTTCATATTTTTCTTTTAACTGGTAGAAACAACATGGATGCAGTTTAAAAATATTTTATTTAAAAGAAGATTATGGAAAAACATAGGTCTAAATTTGAGTTCTAAGAAATATGTTTCAAATCTTATATTATATTTGCTAAAGATTCTGACTATATATGTATATATATATATATATGTGAATCTTTTAAAAATCTATTGAATATATTAAATAAAAATAGTAAACAAATAATTTATAAATATAGAGGGAAATAATACTGATAAGATTGTTTCCTGTGTGCGGCACCTTTGATATATATGAATTAACAACAACGTGAGAATTGAAATTACCAATTTTAATTACCAGTTAGCTGGCTTAGCCTCTTGCACGTGAGGCCAATAATTGAACAATCTGAAGCAAGTTGTCAACTGTTTGAGGGTTTAATATTAAACTGATAAAGTACATATCCTTTTGACAATTTTGGTCATGGTAAGTTAGAAAGTGCAGTGGTGCACATTTCTTATTAGGCAATCAGTTTTAAAATATGGGGTAGTTCTGGCATAACTAAGCCAACTAAGCCATTTAAACCTGTGTTATATATACTGCTATGAAAATAGTCACATTTCACAAATTGTATCTATAACAACAATGATAGAGGTGATGATAGTAATAATAATGATGATGATAATAATAATGATAATGGCAATAATAATAATGATAATGATAATGATAGTGATAGTGATAATGATAATGATAATGATCATGGATGATGATGATACTGATATTAATGATGATAGTGATATTAATGATGATACTGATAGTAATAATTTTTGTAATTTACGTCCTCCAACGTTAAGTCATAGAGGTCGATGAACGGACTATGTGAAATGATTCTCAAATGAGTCCACGTTCAATAAGCTTAGTTATCCGACATTCTTCTTTTAGGATAAGGGAAAACCCCGGAAAAACCTTAGCCAAGTAGCTCACCCTGACCTAGATTCGAACTCCGGATCTCTTGAACGTGAGGAAGACACGCTACCGTCTACGCTACAGCGGCGGGCAATGAAGATGATTTTGTCTCCATAAAAATGCTTGTAGAAACTTACAAATTGAAATCCTTTTTTCTAGTAGTTTTAAGTAGATAAATATAACTTCACCATGCTATTTCTAATAAAGTAATAAATTTAACAAAAATGAATCTGTTGTTTCGGTTTTATGTATTATCCTTTAGAAACTTTTAAGGAAAATATGTATATATTAACACAAGTGTCTGATTTGTTTAATTCAAACAGTATGTTGGGTGATCATTTGAATAGACTTGTGCCTGTGACGTCATGTCACGTGGTCTCCCTCTCTAGTGAAGCTTGTACAAGGAAGTGTTCCCTCTCTCTTGTGAGCGAGCAGTCGTCGAAGGTGGACGTAGGTCCGCTGTCTGTAATGCAGGTAATGGCCATGTGGCCACTTGTGCATTTTGTTTTACTGTAGTAAATCTGTCAATGTCTAAATTGTAGTATCAGTATTTTGTAAAGTGTGATGACCTAACCATGGATGGTAAAGGATAAGGACATCACATGGCCAGACCTAGCATGGGGGGAGCTTCTGAGATAGGATTCACATGCTTTGCATAGAGGTTGCGAGTTTCTGATTAAAGGTTCAATTACATTACAAAATACTGAAACTACAATTTATACGTGAGAGGTTTACTAGAGTAGTAGAAAATACACAAGTAACCACATGGTCATCACCTGCATTACAAACAGTGGACCTACGTCCTTCTTCGACGGTTACCCGCTCACAAGCGAGAGAGAGAGAGAGAGAGAGAGAGAGAGAGAGAGAGAGAGAGAGAGAGAGAGAGAGAGAGAGAGAGAGAGAGAGAGAGAGAGAGAGAGAGAGAGAGAGAGAGAGAGAGAGAGAGAGGACACTTCCCTGTACAAGCTCACTAGAGAGGGAGGCCACATGAAATGACGTCACACGCACAGGTCTAGTCAAATAATCACCCAACATACTGTTTGAGTGAAACAAAAGCCGCCTGCGACAATATATGTATGTATGCATGTATATACTTCTTAATGTATGATTATCTTAAAATTCAACAGAGATTAATACTAGTAATATTATAAACATCTCTGACGCCTCCAGTTTAAACATTATAGATGTATTTATAGAATGAAATGATATCAGGAAATCATTATTTATTAGATGACATAGAAATATTGATTTTTTCTCTGTGACAGATTTGGTGGTGATATTATGTTAGAGAATTGGCATTCCCTAAAATGAATCCGAAGGTTTGCAGACATATGGCACTGTTAATACTTATTTAAGCATCTAATTGCCCACCTCGGTAGCACAGATGGAAGCGCGTCTGCCTCACGTTCAACAGGTTCCGAGTTCGAATCTCGGTCAGGGTAAGTTACCTGGATAAGGATTTTCCGGGGTTTTCCCGTATAGTGAAAGACGAATGTCGGGTAACTCAAAGCTCCATGGACCCCGGAGGCATTGAGCGCCATTTCATCCATTTCATTGGTCGTCCGATATGACGAGATGTTGAATAGAATGGAGACGTCTAAAATAGCCAAACTGCAAACGCTTGCAACTTGAAACTGTGTTGATAAGCTTAATTCATACAAAATACTGCACTCCTATCCTTTTAAAGAGCACATTTAAAAAAAATAGGTAAATGCACCGTGGCTGACAAACATAGCTGTCAAAAGTTGGGGTGACAGTTTGCTGGCTAAAACTGTTTAAACTTTAAAACCTATTTACACGAATAATTTAAATATGAAGTGGTTTGTACCAATTCCCGACATACTCAGTTCGGACATTTATATGTAAATTATGAAATTAGGTCATACTAAACCTACAATATCTCTTTATGAGTTTTTAAATGTCAAAACGTCTAAACGTAAACCTCAGCTCACAAACTGGATTCGATTCATCAATTAAAAAGCTTTTGAAATGTTGCAATCCAGTGAGTTGTAATAACTTTAGACTTCGTTTCTGTCTACCTCAATAGAAATATTTGACACAAATACAATGACCTTTGTACATTAATAATGATGCAAATTACTTGTTCTTCACCAAGTCTACAAGACTGAGACTCTGATTGCGTTGGACTGATAGGTAGATCTACAAATGAAAGCCATTTTTGTCATTGTCTTTCTTCAGACCGAATATAAAGTGCCTTGTGCTCCGCTTTTCTCTATTTTTAATTTAGAAGTAACAAAAGGGGTTCAAGCAGGTTTTAGACCAGGTTGAGCAACAATTGACAATATATTTATGTTAAGAAAAATAATTGAAAATTGTTGTGGGTATAACGTTACCATATTCAACAGATTTGTAGATTATACACAAGCCTCTGATGAGGTTAATATAACTAAAGTATTAGAATGTTTAAAATGTATAATGGCCCTGGAAATTTAATATGTTTAATTGCAGTAGCCTTAGCTAATAATGTCGCAAGAATGAAAATAAGTAATAATCTAAGTGAAAAATTCAGTGTTGCAACAGGTTTAAAACAAGGAGATCTTCTCTCTGCTACAATAATATTTTAAAAGACTCAGTTTCAAACAAATTAGGTCTGAGAGGTAATATTGTGCATAAGTTAAAACAATTTACTGCTCTTGCAGATGACTTTCTTACTATCGCTAGAAGGAAAAAAGCAGCAATTGGAACATTCCAAAGACTAAAGGAAGGGTCTGCCCAGATTGGACTGTTGATAAATGTACAAAAAGTTCAAAATGACCAAATAAATTGGAAGATTTAATAGTAAATAACCAATGTAATAAAATCTGTAAAATTATTTCAATATCTTGGATCTGTAATAACTTATAACAAATGAATAGAGGGAGAAGTAAAAGAGAGTGTGGTTCAGAGCAATAAAGCATATTTTATGTATAAAAACCTATTTAAAAGCAAACTTATAACAATAAGTGCAAAGCTCAGAATTTAAAACACAGTCATAAATGCTATAGCAACATATGGCTCTGAGACATGTGTATTGAAAGGATCACAAATGCAGAAGTTAATGATATTAGAAAGAAAGGGAGAAAATTTCTTTCGTGCGATGCGAAAGTATTTTCTAAGTCCAAAGGTGCACGAATACGCATGCGCAAGCAGACGACCAGCCGGTTCTGGCGTTGCAGCCAACATGAGAAACATATGTAAAACTTGTAGCTAACCTCTGCAAAAATGCCCCAGACATGTGACGCAGTCCTTGTGCAAAGGAACCTGGGAGCAGGTGAAGCTATCACCCGGTCAAATTTTGTTACTCGTGCACAGCTTTGCACATAAACAAACCTACGACACGACGATAATGGAGTGCTCCGTAGGAAATACGACCGTGGGTCAAAAAGTAATTCCTCCTATTTTTTTCTCTCTCCTTTAATTGCCAAGATAATTGAATCCAATTTACATAGCTTAAAAACTACAGCATTGACGATTAATTTGTCACTATTCAATATAATTTCCGTCCTTTTCCAAAGTTTTGGTCCACCTTTTAACTAGTGCATATATTCCATTGTGGTAAAACACACGGTCTTGCTTCCTAAGCCATTGATGCTCGGATGTTTTCACAGCCTCCTCATCTTCAAAATGAATTCTACGATAAGCTTCCTTTAGTGGCCCGAACAGATGGAAGTCGGATGGTGCCAGGTAAGGGCAGTATGGGGGGTGAGGTAAGACTTGTCATCCCAATTTCTCAATTTTAGCATAGCTGTAACGGCTGGTGTGTGGTCTTGCATTGTCATGCAAAAGAAGAACCTCCGCCATAGTTTTTGTTGGGCGAACTCGGCCAAAACGTGCTTTCAGCTTTTTGAGAGTTCTGACGTATTGGACAGAATTTATTGTGCATCCATGCTCCAAAAATTCAATCATAAGCACACCCTCTGCATACTAAACCACTGTCGCAAGTACTTTCCCTGCCGACGGCTGAGTTTTGAAATTTTTTCTTTGGTGATGTGTGATGCCTTTCCATTGATTGCCTCTTTAACTCAGGTTCAAAATAATGAACCCACGTTTCGTCTCCAGTAAATTTTTTTCCCAGAAACTTCTCTCCCTTCAAATAGAAGCGCTGCAAGTGTTCGGAGGCTACTGTTTTCCTTGTTTCTTTGTTTTGGGCGGTTAACATACTCGTTACCCAACGTGAACAAACTTTTGAGTAACGCAGTTATTGAATAATCGTCATTACACTGCCTTTACTGAGGGAGGTAATGCGACATAATTCACCTGTTATTACCCGGCGATCACCAAGTATGATGCCATCGACTCGCTGAAAGTTGCATGGAGTCACTGCAGTCACCGGCCTGCCGCTTCGCTTTTCATCTGCCAATGGTGTTTGCCCTTCAACTTCGTTAGAGCGACGAACCCATCGCCTAACAGTGCTGACAGCCACCGTTGCTACACCATACACATTTTTTAGCCTTTCGTGAATGCGAATTGGCGTTTCACTTTCCGCAGTCAAAAATTCAATCACAGAACGCTGTCTAATACGAACGTCGATGTCAGCAATTTTGCAAGAGGATGCACTGCTGCCACCTGTTGACTTAGGATGTTACTACTGCGCCGTAGAGGGCAACTGGATCTTGGGAATGATTGGCGTGGAAACGAATGAGTTGCGAATGACGCTATGCCCCAACAAAAGGAGTAATGCAAATAGGCTCTACAGTCTAATCGCAGCGTCCACGATGGAACTTGCGTCATCCTATTTTGCATTCGTCGATTTGAACGACGTGACCGGGTCCACCAATTTCCCCCTTGCAATATACTTCGTGTCATTTGACATCATGCACACTTCGCGGCTGTACTCGAACCAGTCCGATACAGTACGCGAACTCATATATTTAGTTTGCTAGATTGTGTAATTTTGGAATAAGTAAGACTGTTGGCAGCATTGCTTTCAGTGGAGAAACAAGCATAGTTTTGCTGCACTGAATCCTTCAATATGGCTACATTACGCAGTAGGTAAATAAACAAACTATTAATAACGTTAAAAGAATGCCTTCCAACACGAAATTGGAATAAAAATAAACAAATTAATTAAAAATCATGGTTGTATATGAAAACATCAAAAAGTGTGTAGGAATTAGAAAAAAATCGCCGCGTCGCATGTTAGAAAGAAGAGCCAAAGAAATATAAGACGAACAGTTTTTGGACCAATTAAAGATAGAGAACAATGGAGAACCTCGAGAAATACAGAGTTAAATAAAAGAATAAAACAACTATAACTAATTTCATCTTTCCACTTTGATAATTTGGACATCTGTATAGAATATCACATGACAGAACAGTTTAAAGAATATACACATGGAGACCTCTGGAATCTAGAAGCAGAGGCAGACTTAAAGACAAATGCATTGATGATATATATCAAGATTTAGAAAAAAAAACCATGTAGATTAAGAATTGGCTGAACTTGACAAAATATCGTATCGAATGGAAAAAAAACAGTAAAGAAGGCCAAAACATTCAGCCAATGAAGTTATAGTGCTTATAGAGAAGAAGTAACAAAAGGGGATAAAAGTTAAATGGAGTTGGTGCATCCTATATGTAAACATTTTAGAGAAATATCTGTATTAAATTTCGGGACATTTACTTTTCTCTCACAAGTATAAATTGTGCTGTTAGTAATTTAGATCTTCATGCTATAAGATCAATGCCACTTCTAAAAGAAAAACAATCATTATATAATTTATTTAAATTTCTTTATACGTCAGTTATTTTACCTTGACACGTGGTTTTTCTTGTATTTAAACAGGTATTATATGATTATGCGTACAAAAATATTACACCGAACATGGCGGTGATAATGAGGGGACCGAGACAGATGGAGGTGTTGATGGAGCAATTATTGGCGGCCGGAGAAACCGCAACCGTTCCCGGAAAATCTGCAGCACGATTGGTACCTCCTTCACTAACCCCTCCAGGGGCAAGATCGATCCCGGGTCGTCTTGGTGGGGAAAACTCCGACTGTAACTACTCAGTCTAGTTTGCCATCTCTATATTTTACAGAGGTTCTGTAAGTGCAGCCAACCATCCATCCATCAGTGCGTCCGTCCATCTGTCCATCCAAATCCCGCAGCAAATTTTGCGTCTATTTGGAAATGTGCAACCTATGAGGGAACTAGAACGTCCATGCATTACTACCCTTAAGTGTAAATATTGTATATTTGTTTGTTTACACATGCATGGCTATACAATGAGAACTGGAATAATTTAATACACCAAGGTGTATCCGCTTGCTAGTTTGGCTGTTTCTTCTCTTCGTCTAACATATTTTCCACAAACCTAACACTGACTTTACAGCTGATATTTTAATGGTCATTATTGCGCCTCGAGAAAAACCCTGTCAGTCTATCAAATTTTACTTTCACTTGTTTACATCTCAACGTCTTAGACTTACTAGTCTAAATAGTGGAAGGTCGTTAACCTTGTAAAAACAATTCCTAATGACCTCAAGCAGAGTACTCGTCACTACGATACCTGCCCGTTTTGCTTTGTGCATCTCGGGGGAAAATCACACGTTTAGCTGCGTACAAAACTCTGTCATTCTGTTCTTTTACAATCACTTAAGCATATGGAACAGTGTGCACCTTTTACATAGCATTCAGTGTGGTTTTCGAGGTAATATCACAATGATCTTGAGTATTTAAGACAAAGGTTGTGAAAGAAACACAATTTTATATTAAAAGTTGTGATATGTTAAAGTACTGCAATTATAAAATGTATTGCAGTCAAAACATAATTTCAATGTTAAAGCGACAAAAATATTCATAAAATACAGGGTGTATCAATTGAATCGTCCTATAGTTACTACAGCACTTCTCCCAAACTATTTGAGATATCGAAATTAACTAAACTTCACTTATACTTATGACTCATAAAGTTTGTATAAAAATCAAGAAAGTTCTAACACTTCCAATATGTGCCCTTCCAGTCATGCAAAGGATATCCAGGCGATGGTCGAACTCCACCCATGTATGTTGAAGCATTTCAGGAGTGACGGTTGTGCAACAACATTCCGAATGCGCTCACACAGTTGGCGAACAGTCGTTACTTTTATCGAATATACCCTATTCTTGACATACCCCCACAAAAAGAGGTCCAGAGGTGTTATCTCGGGCGATCTCGGTGGCCGTGCAATTGGCGCACTTCTCCCTATCCATCTACCAGGAAACTCATGATACATTTTGTCCATAACCTCTCTAAACCTTCTAAATAAATATACATACATTAATATACCACGACAAAATGAAAATAGGGTAACTCAATTGGGACTCCCTGTACTATAAGATTACTCAGAAATTAATTGTACGCAGAAAAATATCTGAAATAATATATATATCTGGGGTGCAGCAGACCTAGGTACTCTAAGCATGATTTTAAGAAGAAATGAAGACTGGAAAAAAATCCTAAACGGGATATCAGATCTGTATTAGCTAAACAAAAACAAATATTAATATATCGAAATTTTTATAAACAAATAGATGTTATTTTATTATCTTGTTGTTACTGAGCTGTGTACAGCGATAGTCAACATCCTAAGTACCATTTTATTACATTCAAACACTTTAATTACATAAAAAGTTACATTAATATTTTTAAAAATTTTAATATTAATATTATTACAATCAAGATATTCTTGGAAGGAATAAAAGGGTCTTGTCACAAGCCAATCACATACTCTGCGTTTGAATAGTGTCATATGTAATTGTGTTACTTTCGATGATGACCTAAGGCCGAAAGTGTGTGCGTTTTTCCACAGGTGTACTGTTATCCATCACGCATGTTAACAACTACAGGTATATACAGCCAGACCATGAAGAAACAACGCAGTCGCGTTATACTACACTTTGACCTTGCGTCTACACACGCTTGTAAGGCAGTGCTTCACTAGTCCGCAAAGTATTGCGTTACGATGTTTTCGACGTTGGCTTCTACTGGCAGTTGTTTGCACATTTGATGGCCGTGCTGCACAGTGTAGTGTAGTGTTTAACGCCCGCTTTTACTACATACGGCACCGCAGGCGATGACACTGATGATGCATGAGATGAAGATGGAGAACCGGTGGAATGAGATGGCGGGGGAAACCGCAGATCCCGGAGAAAACCCGCCCCAGTGCCGTGTTGTCCACCACAAATCTCACTTTGCGGTCGCCTGGGATCGAACCCGGGCCGCCTTGGTGAGAGCCAAGCGGTCTAACCACTGAGCCACGGCGCGGCCCCGTGCTGTACATCATTCGTACTCTCGTCCAGCTAAAACATTCCTCCGGCTTTATAACTTAGCACTTCTTAGCTATTAAAGAGATTTTGCAAGTATATGATACTGATTAATATATATTATTACAGTTCATTAACATTTATTTGATAAATAATGGTTTACAATATGATATGATTTGTGAGTCTCACATTATACGAACTACTTCCTTATGTAATAGGAGAACTTTTATATGACTGCTGCTTCCCCAGAGCAGGGTTTTATATGGTATTATGCAATATATGCCTCCTATTTGAAGCTGTCAAAATGACCAATGCAGGTACTACTATCCTGCAGAAGTGTGTGTAAAGCTTTAGCTACTTCTGCTTGCATTGCAAAAGACTTGCACATCATCATCTAAATATACAAATTAACTAGTAAGAGGAAAAGAAGGAAATCGTGTTGGAATATAGGCAGGAAGGTAAGCTTATAATAAACAAGTTTAAATAACCAACAAAGTCAAGATTGAAGCCCTTTATATTCTAAGGTAGCTTTTGTAGGGGGGAATGATGAACTAGACATTACTAGAAATATAAAATTCTAAAATATACCACAAAAATGTGAAGGTTATTTGGCTCCAGTCCTTTTTAGGGTAAAATTATTGTAGACTGTGTTAATTTACCTGTTTCCAAAATCAAATAAAATATTATTTGAAAAGTATACAACAGTTTCTGTTACAGAAACATCTATTTTTCAGCTATTTTTCAGATAACACAGAAAGAATGAGTAAACATATTCAGTAATTACATTATGGATATTATGATGAGCACATAAAATTTAGATTGGTAGACCTGGCTGGAGAGGCAGCCTTAAAGTCTAAAGCCTGGAAGTCTACGTTCTAGTCAGATTTATCAAACTAATTCTCGTGTGCTGGCAATTCTTTAGCCTGGAATACGCCGATGAATTCCTGCAAATGATCATTTAAAGGAAATATTGATGTTTTCTTCTATGGTTTCCTCTATGCTTTCATTTAGTTAATCATTTATTCTAGTTAGTAGAAACTAATATAACTAAGCATTTTATAACATTAATGCTAGATTTCCCTAACAGATGTTAAGAAAAGACTCTGTTGGTTCAGCAATAGTTATAACAGAATGTTATAACATGTTAAATACATGTTAAATACTAAGAAGCCATATTTCTGGTACTAAGTCGTTAACAATTGTAAAATTTTCAAGATAGCGGGTGTGAAACCAGCTTTTGATATTTATTTGCTACATTTAGACCGTCTCAATGGCATACGTTATAGGAGTACGGCCCACGAGGAAA
Source organism: Mantis religiosa (assembly GCA_030765055.1). Lineage (NCBI taxonomy): Eukaryota > Metazoa > Arthropoda > Insecta > Mantodea > Mantidae > Mantis > Mantis religiosa. Next base: position 52,139,871 of record CM060953.1, read on the forward strand.
AATTATTTTGAGGAGCTATCAGGAGAAGATTTTCTATGGAAGTATAGACTGTCCAAACAAGTAGCTATGAAGGTTACTGAGAAAGTACAAGCGAGGTTAGAGCATGCATCGAATAGGAAAATAAGCCAATCTCTCTTTTCCTTAAATTATTAATAACTTTTCTATTTTAAAATTCACTTAATTCTGTGGATAATAAAATACACTGTCCATCTGACGTCCTGAAACGTTTAAGTCACTCGTTAATTCTGTCCTTCCGCGCACCTCGTTTCAAATTTACGTTATACTGACGAAGTTGCTTTATACTTGTGGTTGTGACATTTTCATTCGAATTAAACTCATTTCCAATTTTTCCCCACGTCACATCTTTCTCTTTCACGTTTACCGCATCCGTCCTCTTATTTTTCACAATATCCTTGTATTTAGTTATTAATTCAGCTAACCGTTCTTTCTCAACTGATGAGAAATTTGTTTACGGCTATCCTTGTGATTTTGTTCACCAGCCATTTTTGCAGCTGTATATAAACGAAAATAAGTAAACAAAAGCGCTTCGCAGTACGTTCAGAAAATAATATTCATACATAGCCTTCTGTATATCTAATATTTGCAAGTATCTCGGCGTTAAAATATGTTTGTTAACATTTTCAGAGAACAAGTTGATGACATTTTAATAATTTTAGCACCCTTGTTAACTCTTTAACAAATATTACCTTACATTTGTTTACGTCAATTTTAATATCAATTAGTGAAATCGGGCATAAAGCTTCAACCTACCTTCTACAACATGCATATTGTAGGCATATTCTCCACAAGTACTGTAAATAAATCTTTGCTCTCGGCACAATAACTTTCAAAATCTGTGTGAATATGCACAAGAAGCTAATATTTTTATTACTTTTGAGGCTATTTCGTTCCCTGTGAACCTGTTCACGAAAGTAAAGTTTAGGGAAAAGTTCTGCTATCACAATGTTTATTTGATTTCTTTTTATGATTACTACATTTCTCCAGGAAAAAGGACCAAGGCGCTTTTAGGCATATGCGGTCTTATTGTTATTATTACTATTATAGTTATTACTGGTTGCGTTTCTTTTCACATCAGCCCTTCGCTCATAAGTGGACTTTATAACTCCCCACCGCACTTTCTATCATTTAGGCCCCGCCAGACGCACTTGCTCACCTACCAACTGAAAAATTACATCCCCAGAGAGGGAAAGTAATTCCGTCTGCTTTACCCTCTTCTTTCTGCGGGGTGGCATTACGTTAGGGTGGATTTTCTCCAGCTACCTGCAGCCCGCAACACAGGTGCCTTTAAACTATTGTTGGTCTAACTTCATTTATTTATATGTCCAGTTTCTAATGCACATAGGATTACTTTGTGCTCTTTCTTGCTGAGTTATGCTTATGCACCTGCAAAGTTTAGTAAATCCACAGTATGTAATATTTTTTTGTTAAAATTTGTTCATTTATTACACACAATAACAGTTCTGCTTCTGTTTTCATAGTTGTTTAAATATTATTTTATTATTGTCTTTTTTCGAATAAAAAAGGTTACTATGATATATTAATAAAGCTATTCACAAAAAAATACAATTTTTTTGCCTATACCCTTGAAGAGAAATTGCTCGGGAGGGAGGGATACAATGGTGTTCGCACCGAAGTAGTGACGATAGCAGAGCGCAGGGCTCCAAGTAGATATTTGAACTCTCAGGTGAAGCTGGTAAATATTACCCTATAGGCCTGCGTGGTTACACATTTTCTGGCTGTCTCGGTACAAGAAGAACTCCACCAATCCGGAAGGTGAGTACACAACAAAACTCCCGCCGACACCTACAACCCTAAAATAGACATCCAGGATGAGAGTTGGAGTACAATGAGAAGTGAGGAGAAATGGTATGAAGAAATTCGGAGGATTTTACTATCCCCCACCGTATTTTCCAGGCGACACGAGAAAATCCACCCAAAAACTGTGTTCATAAAGGCAGTCACGGGAACTAAACCCACGAACTCCCTAATATAGGCTGCAGACACTACGGAAACCACACTAGTGTTGTTGTTTTACTCCCACAGCTTGACGGTGGACCAATCATTTGCTATTATGCCCGTCTCGTCTGAAATCAGTGACTGTAACAATTCTTTTGACCCCGGAAGGCAAGGAAAGGCGATCCTAAATACAGATGGTGTCATAGGAACCTGAATAATATGAAAGAGGTATTTGAGCAGGTGTAAAAAGGAGCTTAAGTAATTTCTGATGGGCACTAGAATTAAGTGAGAGGCATTTTGTAGCTGTACCCTACACTGGTGTGCGAAGGTAGCCAAATAGCGTTATGTTTCACTTTGTCTGAGGGTATATGGCTTAAAAGCAGAGCCCTTAGTTCCGATCGCTTTATTACCTTGAATACGGAGATTCTTCACTCTGTCCCTCCTCTTCCCTATCTCTCATGCTCTCTCCCCCTTTCCCTCCTTACCTCTCCGCACGCCTTTTAGACCCTCTCACTTCCTACTCTTTCCTCTCTCCCTTTCTGTTAGCTAGCACTGTCTGTGCAGCATAGAGTGTGCTTCAGTTACATAAAACAGTAATTTACATTGGCCAAAGTAATAGACTTTTCGGAGAATCAGCTTTTACAGTCATTGTTGCTCATATATGGACAAATTTTCTGCTTTAATTGTGTTGCAAATTTTAATGTAATCAATCAGTAGACTTCAGGTTTTACAAAAGAGAAACTTCCACCAATATTGTTAAAGCAAATTGGTTGATTCAACACCTCAGAGTTTTGGAAAGTGTAAAATTGATTATAAAAAGAATCTGTTACTTTAGGGAACGCAGTGCTGTAGATATCTGCACACTTTAAACATACGACAGATCAGAAGTCGCCAAGGATCTAATTACTCTATATGTTAAACGTAAGGTCATTTTTTGAATTCTACGTAGGTATCTGTTGCTGTTTCTTAATTTTATTATTCTATATCAATTACACTAAAAATTCAGAAATATATACAAATCTCTGTATTAACACAAGCCGCAACATCAGCATTACTAATATTCCTTCAATCTACATGTTATATAAATAAACCAATTTGGGATATGTCAATACCAGTTTTTCTCAATACTTGATACTGATAGGCAATATTTTTCACGATCCTTCGATAATCGATTCGTCATTTCTACTAGTTTCAATATAAAACAGAAAGTTGGGAGTGGAGAATATTGGGGAATGGGATGTTGGAATTTTGTTAATTTTGATGAAACTAATTAGGTGCAGATATCTAATGTTGCAGAATTTAAAACTCTCAGTGAAAATATTTTTAATTCTACGTTAGACATTTAAAAGCAAAATAGTGCATTTTGATAGGTGTACTAGTTGTTTCGGGTACAAGGATGTAGTGATCATGAGGATGATGAATACGACGACGACGTTGGGAAGCCGTTTGCAGCAGATTTGATGTGGGTAAATTGGTAAAATGCAGAATAGAAGCTCCAGAAAGACAGGAAATAATGGGAAATCTGGAAAATATGAAATCATTACAATGTTACAAACAAATAAAAAGAAATTGGGGACGAGAAGCATATGTAGATTGCTGCAATAGGCAAGAGAGAGAAGGGTTAGCTTAGATGAGAGCAGGAACAATATTTCTAAGAGGGATAAGAGGTAGGGAAAAGGGAATTTGTGAATTGTGTGGATAAAAGAAAGCATAGAAAACTATTTAACAGAATTCGGGGAGGTTGCACTGTGGAGAAAAATAGTTTGGGATGAAAAATGAGAGAATGTAGAGAAGAAGATAGTGGCAATAAAAATGATAACGGGTAAGGGATAAAGTAGGTAAGAAGCATTGGTGAGTTCTTCAGAAAGTAAAAGAAAAAAGGGCCAGAAATGTAAGAAATATAAGAAAGGAAGATGAGAGGGGAAGAATGGGTCTAACTAAGTAACCAGGAGGCATGGAGGTTAAGAGCCACCTGGCAGAGCAGAAGACCAGGGTGTCATGTAAACTAAGGTGGCAACAAGGTAAAGAGCCAAAAAGTTGTGAATTGTAAAATTTTGGAACATTCACAATAAATAATCTAATATAAATAAAAAAATTGGGATGCAATTAATGCAATGAACTTCGCTTTGGTTATCTCGAAGTTGGACTCTGGGATTTACCTCGGCTGCTATTGTTTAAACCTGAGATGCAATTTCAGTGTGCGGTCATAGATGAAAAGTGATGGTGGATTTGTGTGAAGAAAAAATAATTTGTTATACTTTCTTTTTCAAATTATATTTTTAATTTAGTTAAACCATTTGAAACAGTACTTTTAAACACTTCACAAATAATAACTTTTTATGAACGTCGAATGTTATTTAGTATTAATAAACACTTACGTAACTTTCGCCATCTTAAATGCACCACATCAGTTTCTGCAGACTTATGGACCTTCACACATTTGTCCCTTCTCTACGCTACGTTAAGCGTAGAAGATAGATTACTTCCGCCACTCTCGATATACTGGTCATGTGTTGCTATTGCAAGTCAATAATTTTATTATTGGCCCACGTCGCAACCAATTATTATGTTCATTGTAATATTCAATAATAACTTTTATTTCAAATCACTTTTATACACTATTTAACACTGAAAACAATATTTCTTCTAAATTTAAATTAATTTTTTATTATTAAACTCGTAATTAATATTCAATTTTCTTTTCTTCTAATTGTCAGATTACCTTCGCACTTTCACTTGTTATGTTAAACCTACTTTTCTATCAAATAGAATCAATAATTTATTTATATAAAACTGAACATAAAATAACATTTCCTAAGTGTTTGTTCAAAAACAATAGCATTCTCACTCTTTCGTTGTCAAGTATAATCCTTTTTCCGTCATATTTGAATCGTGCTGTGGTAAATAGTCTTTGAGAGAAAACTGTTGCAGGTAGAATACACAATATTTAATGCCCTTTTCAGTTTTCTTTTACTTTTTTGGAACATTGAATTATTTTTCCAGTAATCCAGTGTACTATGGGGTAAACAATCGTTGACATAAGCAGTGATTTCTTCTTGGAAGCTGTTTACTGGCAGTGAATCTGAAATTCTTAAATACTGATCGTACAGGTATCACATTGCTGGCAATTTCTTGGTATTTTCAGTAGGTGACATTTAAAACAAAATAAAGTTTGTAAACTGATCGATATTTCTAACGAGTACATGGGAGCGGAGAACAGGAAGTTGAAGCTCATCCCGAGCTTTTACCTGTTGCAAGTGCCAGCAAATGTGTTTGTCACCGAGAGGGATGGCTCAGACGGTTTCTTCTGTGCCCTCATACGGAAGGCCCGGGTTCGATTCCCATGGCGGACCTACCTGACCCATGGTTTTTTTTCGAGCGTTTTCCTGATTTGCTAGGCGAATGTTAAGTATGTTAATTACATCCCCCGAATTGCCAGTCCCTTCATTTAATCTCCATTATCATTTCACATCTCTCATCTAGTGGTTTCTTTCAGTGTAGAAGTGTCGGCGGCCCGCCTCGGTAGCGTGGATGGTAGCACGTCTGCTTCAGGTTCAAGAGGTTCCGAGTTCGTATCTCGGTCTGGGCGAGGTGCCTGGATAAGGTTTTTCCGGTGGTTTCCCTTATCCTAAAAAGACGAATGTCGGGTATCTCTATGCTCCATGGATCCTGGACACATTTGAGCATCACTTCACCCAATTCATTCACCATCCGATATGACTTAACGTTGGAGGACGTAAATTACCAAAAATAAGTGTTTGCGGGTATCTCTGCGGTGCATGGCGGGATGATATTGTGACTTTGTGCGTTCGTGAAATTAAAATTCCAATTGCAAAAACTCAAAATGTTCTTTATTTCCACCGAATTACAGTTGGCACACTTGCCGATTACATAGAATTACGTAGCGCACACAATTACAATTCACCAGTTCGTCTCTAACAGGTCCATTCTGCACTCGCAATTACGTAAAACCCCTCCGATGCACGTACAGTCTTCCAGTCCATTCCCTCACTCGGCGCTCCTCACGGCTGCTTGCCAAAAACTGAACTGACTCGCCAACTGCAGGCCTTATATACGGAAATTCGCCGTTTCTGGAAGTCTCGCGGTTCAATGAATCATCCCGAAGGTTCCAGGCGTCAGGGGAGGGGAAGGAGACGGCACAGGGCCCATGCTACTCTTCTAATCATCCCCTCAGTCAGTGTTACGAGACAAATGTGTAGGCGTGGGCTGAATGTTTCCCGTCTGGGCCTACCCTGCTGCTAGCTGGCCGTGCCTTCCGATAATTAGGTGACAATATGCACCGAGGGAAACTGCTTTCTCTCCAGTAGGTCGGTTGCTAGTCTCCACGCCTCTGTTGAGACATTTTCGGGACCGGCAGCCAGGGAACTTTGGGACTCTGACCGTATGCCTGGGAACTTTGGGGCTTGGCTGCTGGGCCCGTTGATGTCCCGCAGTAGGGGAGCGTGTTCGTTATCCTGGCCTGTCGGGAGAAGTCTCTATCCAAATAAACTGCAGGGATCCTGCCCTCTGTACTCTCGTGGCTCCTTAGGACGGCCCCTCTCTGTCACCCCTCACTCATCCTTCCTCCCGATTATGACCCAATTAGGCGCATAGGCACAACGGGCCCAGCATGATGTCTCACCAAATCCCCTCCATCCCTAATCCTAATCCTACATGCATTTGTTGCCTTTTAATTTGTTAATCTTTAGCCTCGGATCAGGTACGTGCTCTTTAAAAATTTTTACTTGCGTCAATAAAAGCTTGTATTTTAAATCAAAATAAAATTTGCAGAAACACCACCAGTCTAAAAAATTATCGAGCGAATTTGTTGAAGTATCGTAATGTATATACCATTTTTAAGGCAGGTTTTTATTTGTGTTCTTGAACCTAGTATGGCGTTTTTGTATATTTTTAATGATGACAAAAGGCGTTTATCCTGACATCATTGTTTTACGAGTACAATTATTCAGCTGTAGGAGAGACTAATCGCAGGACTTCATAGCCATTAACAACCATGAAATGGACGAATGAGAGATTGCTATTTCCAGGAAGGGAGGAACGAAGGTCTTACCGGCAACTGAGCTCTTCTGGTTGAGGAGCAAAGACGCTACTTCCTTCATAAACTTTGATTTATGTGCCAGAAAGCCGTGCTTTGCTTCCGGGCTGTAATGAAGGCACACAGAAATGGAAAAGAGGAAAGTTTCGGGACTTAATTCACTTTTAGAATGGATGGCAGCTATCTTTATTGCTTTCTGACTCAAGTTTGTATCGAAAGTACAATATTTCTTTCGATTCTCATTTCTGCCTCTCCAAGTGCGAAAGCGTTTGCTCAGTGGAGAGTGAAATCGTCGCCATGTTGAGAATATGCTTTGTAAAACAGAAGTTTTCGAAAGGAGCACTGTGAAGCCCTAGAGTGTAGGTAGGCTTGAGATTAAATTTAAAGCGCTTCAGATATGCAGAACATGAATACAAATAATACAGTCAGAATACTAGCCATCTGTCGTATGATCTTATCTTATTGGTATCATATTTAAGTCCCAAATACAGAGTGTACACCGCTACCGCCGCCGCCGACGATTATGCTTAACGTAGCGGTAAGAGTATAGTTATTCCGAACGCACCTGAACCCGGAGAGATACGGTATTTTATTCCCTGTTGGACATAATATAGCACCTAGCGGAATATTGATAATGTTTGTTGAAACTGAATTGTTTTTTGAAGATCCAGTTTATATCTTGTTGGACCGAAACATCAGCCTATAAACGGAAGTAACCTTTAAACTAAAGGCACTACTTGAGCTTGAAAAGTCCCTGAAGAAACTTTTGACTCGACACATGGTGAATTATAAGATTGCAACAAGTTCTATTAAGTTTAAAGACAAAATTAAAAATATTTTGCTAAGGTTTGGACATTTGTACCACAGAAAAATTAGTGTGGTTTGTTATTCTTAAAGCGTAAATCATTAAAAATATACCTACGTTTCAAATGATTTCTAATGAAGTATACCTAGTCCTAGAGTTTGTTTAGTTAACTCATGTGCACGTCGGCCGCTGCCTTTGACGAATCCTTATAATCGTTTTACAACACCGGCCCACCTTCTCCCAGACATTTCTGCAAGGTTGCCACCTTTCTCGATACGTCATGGGTATCGTACGAGGTTTCGTCTAAATAAAATTGTCCATTACCGCAAAACTTCACTAGTTTTGACGATATATATATATATCGTACTACGAAATTCCCTTAGTTTTGACACATATATATCGCCAAGCTACAATTCTACTGGATTCCATAATAACCCTTAACTTATTCAAAGTGCGGTATTTGAAACTCAGCTCCCTTATGTGACCGCGCAAAGTGCAGTGCGCATAAAGAATATCACAAATTTCTTGCAAATGTGCAACCAATTCTTCTAAGCTGGGCGCTCTCCCTTTTGCATTGCATCTATAAATATCTGGGCGAATTAAATCCCATGTGAAATTATCTACTTTGGAGAAACGTTTCCTTTTGTTTTCACACTTGATCTGCGTCTTTGGTATTCCTTTCGTCACAATATTTCTTACTGTATTTCTGTGAATAACCAGAATTTATCATCAGGCTCATTGCACAACTCCTTACCAAGATTATTTATCAGCACATATTTATATGTGTTCAAAACAAGCGCTTGAATTTGCTTAGAAACAGTTCCCGGTATAACTTTAATTTTGAGGCTTTTCCAGTATCAGAACTCGGCCCAGTTATTGACACTATTGTCATCACTTTGACTATCTTCACATGACTGAAAGTTACCTACTACTTCATTTGCAATTATCACTACATTTCCCTCTCACGGTCTCCACATCGTGACATACAACGAATTTCTGCACGTAATGAAACAGATCAACTGGAAGTTCGAACTTTGGCAAATGAGACCACACATGGGTAGACATGAGAATGTCACTTCGAGAAAATCAGGGTTGCTATTGATCCTCAACGACAGTGTTCCATTTCTGAAGTGTGGAGATAGAATTATGACGGTCATTAGTGGACGGGAGGGTGAGTTCCCTTTGAGGGACAAACTGCAGTCGCGTTCACTAGACAGACTCTACAATAAATACAGCCACAAACTTTGGCACAGGCTGTACAACCGGTTTTGAAGGTCGCAGCCAACCCTTATGGGGGTAAGCTAAGAGGATGTCATTATGACTGTAGCTGCAGAAGAGAAACTGTGTTTCTGCATGTTTTAGCGATGTAGTTGGGCGATTATGAGAATCGTGTGGTAGTTTTAGACCTTCATAAGTTGGGAAAATCGGCTTCTGAGATTTTCACAACTCTTAAGGAGCTGAAAATAAGCAGCATGTTTGTGTATCGCACCATTAACCGATTCATAGAAACTGGGACTGTTGAAGATCGTCATAGAAATGGTCGTCCACGTAGCATTAGGGAGAAGCAGATGGTTCAATCAGTGGTGACTCGTATTCGACAAAATCCTGTGAGAAAGCAGTCACTGCTGGCTAGACAGCTAAACATTCCGAGGATGGGTCAAGAAGTAATTCCTCCTACTTTTTTCCTTAAATAAGTCAGTTATGTGAAAATTTTAAATTTGGCGCAATTCCTCAAACCTTCTTCTCCGATCACCTGTCTCCAATCTTCTCCCTCAGTCAACAGGTGGCAGCACTGCATCGTCTTGCAAAATGGCTGACATCAACATTCGTATTAGACAGCCTTCTGTGATTGAATTTTTGACTGTGTAAGGTGAAACGCCAATTCACATTCACGAAAGGCTATAAAAATGTGTATGGTGATGCAACGGTGTATGTCAGCACTGTTAGACGATGGGTTCGTCGCTGTAATGAAGCTGAAGGGCAAACACCATTGGCAGATAAAAAGCGAAGCGGCAGGCCGGTGACTGCAGTGAATCCATGCAACATTCAGCGAGTCGATGACATCATTCGTGGTGATCGCCGGGTAACAACAGGTGAATTGTGTCGCATTACCTCCCTCAGTAAAGGCAGTGTGATGACGATTATTCAACAACTGAGTTATTCAAAAGTTTGTTCACGTTGGGTACCAAGAATGTTGACCGCCCAAAACAAAGAAACAAGGAAAACAATAGCCTCCGAGCAATTGCAGCCCTTCAATTTGGAGGGAGGGGAGTTTCTGGAAAAAATTGTCACTGGAGACGAAACGTAGCTTCATTTTTTTTTGAACCGCAATCAAAGAGGCCGTCAATGGAATGACAATACACAACGTCACCGAAAAAACTAAAATTCAAAACTCAGCGGTCGGCAGAGAAAGTTATGGCGACAGTGTTTTGGGATGCAGAGGGTGTGCTTATGATTGGTTTTTGGAGCAAGGATGCACAATAAATTCTGTCCAAACGTCAGAACTCTCAAAAAGTTAAAAGCGCATCTTCGCCGAGTTCGCCCAACAAAAACTATGGCGGATGATCTTCTTTTTCAAGACCACACACCAGTCGTTACACCGCTGCAGAAATTGAGAAATTGGGATGGCAAATCTTATCTCGTCCCCCATCCCCCCATACAGCCCTGACCTTGCACCATCAGACTTCCATCTGTTCGGGCCACTAAAGGAAACTCATCGTGGGATTCATTTTGAAGATGAGGAGACTGTGAAAACGTCCGTGCGTCAATGGCTTAGGAAGCAAGACTGTGTGTTTTAACACACTGGAATACATGCCCTAGTTAAAAGGTGGACCAAAACTGTGGAAAAGGACGGAAATTATATTGAATAGTGACAAATTAATTTTCAATGTTGTAGTTTTCAAACTATGTAAATTAGATTCAATTTTCTTGGCCATTAAAAGAGAAAAAGAATAGAAGGCATTACTGACCGTGTTATGCCAAATCATCTAGAAAAGTTCGTGAGAAGGTTCCAAAGATACCAGCATCTTGCCTCTATCATGGTTTGGTTGGTAGTGCTATATGGGTCAACACTTTCTTCAGGAATCAGAAATGAAGCTTGCAGCAGGATTCAGCACCGACACATAAGTCAAAGTCTACCCAGGATTGGCTGCGGAGTAATGTTCCGGACTTCATTGCTCCAGATGATTGACCATCCAGCAGCCCTGACTTTAACCCACTGGACTACCAGTTGTGGTCCGTACTTGAAGGCATGGTCTGTAAGAAGAGACATCCCAATATTGACAGCCTGAACTGTTCCCGAGTGTAGGCAGTGGTAGATTTTAGACACTGTGCGTAATTCTATTGATGCGTGGCCAGACAGACTTAGGGCCTGTGTGAAGGCCAAGGGCGGCCATTTTAAAAAGTGATAGTTGCTTTGTATTTTTAATACATATAAGTGTCCAGTATAGAAAGGATGTTACATTTTCTCTAAAACTGTGCAAATGGCTGAGGTTCAATGTAACAATATTAATGGTAAGACTAGGTAATTAACATTAACATTGTTACATATGAAAAATAATAAATATCTGTGTCCAATTGTGGGATATTAAAAATGTAGCTCAAATTTTTACCTTCTCTTCTATGTGATATTGCCAAACATTTGAAGAATACCCTCATATCTTATCGACATAGTCCAGTGTAGCCCTAAGTTCGTCCACCGATAAAATGTGAACATCAGATTATCCAATGAGATCAAACCTGCTCTCATTTTTCGCTTTTCGCCCGTGCTTTGCCGAGGGCGACGCGTTTTTCCCTCTCTTCTTTCTATTTTTGTGGGAATAAATTGCAATTCCATAACATCATAACTATAAGGGCATGAAGCGAGAATGACTTCAAAAGAGTTGCTTAATTTTGCATGAAGTTTCTCTAGTTTTTATCGGAAGCATTATTTGTTTCAATCAAGCGCAGTTTTTTTCAGTCTGTCCGGTTTTTTTCAAAGTGGTAAATAGAGCGGAAATCCTGTGGCGAGTGTTGGAAAAAACGGATGGATCTGTTTCCTTCGCCATGCACAATAATAGCATTAATAATGCTATTAATAATATAATCCAAATCGACCTTTGTTATTTATAACCTGTGCTTTAACATTGCATTGTCGCTCACTGAAAACAGACAGGAAAAATCAGCCTCTGAATTCAGATGGGAAAATACAAAAGCCTCAATCCCTAGCCCCGGGGCATGTAAAACCTGACGTTCGCTATTGCTAATTTCAGTATTTCGATGCTGTAATGGTAACCATAAGGTCATATAAGAGGGACATTCTGCATATTTATTTACGAGTCTAACACCACCCAAAAGGAAGTGATTAAGTAAGGGAACAGCAGGTTGCAGGAAATAGACGCGCGGAAGGTAATTCCGGGCTTGAAAACCTGTCCCACTACTGGACATGCCTAGAGAGGGTAATGGAAGACAGGTATAGTGGCCGCGATTAAACCATCCCCAATCGGCTCTCTTTGTAGGGATAAACTGTTCTTCCACCTAACCACAATGTCATAAACATCATAGGAAATACCAACCGGGGTCAGAGGTGAAGAATGTTAGGCACGTGTTTACAGCTGAGAATACCCAGGTTTGCCATTGCTTAAAATAACGTTTAGAGGCAAAATATAAATAAATAAAGCAGAATTCACTGTAAGAAATCGTCATTCATCTTTTCAAATAAATTTGAAATGATTAATGTTTCCTATCATAATACATAATCTTACAACTCTTTATAAGATAACTGAAAAGAGATACATAACCCATGCTGTTATGGAATTAGTACTTCTATTACGTACAAGAACTAGATGCGTATTATTAGCATAATATCTAAGGAAAGTTTAGTAAAATATCATTAAATTTCATCATTTTGCATGAGTTTGCGAGGTATATTTACTTGCGAATTAAAGAAGCACATTGGATATTCTGGTAGTTAATAATTTATAAGCAAAGATTATACGTCAGGGTTTTGTTTATTGCAATCGTGAGCCGATTTATTCTAAAACATTTTCCTTTATTCTATGGTAGCAGCAGGTGGAGAATTTCTGTTGATTTAACAAAGCAATAAATACTTCAAAAAAACACCAACCAAGGAATTAAAGAAAAACTAGTAAGGAAACTATTACTCTTTTCAAAATTTCGAAGCTTTTTACAAGGATGTCTGCTAATTTTAAAAGTTTGAATAGTTAAGCGGTGTATTTTTTTGGGAGGGGGGTTTTCTGCTAAACACAATTTAAATAAATAATCACGTACATTCTGCATAATAATTAAATATGTTATAAACGCTTTAGAACTCAAGAAACTTTAGAAATACTGTTAGATATATATTACAAGTATGAATGGAAATCCATGTTAGTACATCCATGTTAGGTTCGATACCCACGGTCTCCACATCTTAATTAAATTACGCAAGTGCTAAACGCCAATAACTATTAAACACTAATAAATTTATAAAACTATACTAAGTAAAACACTATGTAACTTCTATAAATATAAGAGTAATTAACATACCTATACATAGGAAGCACGTTTGCACAGTCTAAAATAATTTCTGAGGACACAAGAAACATTTTGCTACAGCGCTCTAACTTGGTGAACGTATTAAGAAGGACCACCCATATGTTTAAGGGTGGAAAACCCTTATAACTGCTTACATGTGAGGAGGCGTGGTCAGAAGGGAAAGCTTTTGACAGCGCCTAGGATTCAATGGACGAGGCTACTATAAATCAGTCCTCTGTGTCCACAGAGAACACATCTATCCCTCATAAGCCACGAAATCTAAAGCATACCTGATAGTGAAAGCTAAGAACGAAACAGAATGAAGAAGGAATTGTGGATAGCAAATTCCGTTGGATGTTAAACTACCTCATCATTTAATTAACCAGCGGTGGGGGGGGGGGGGGAACTTAGAAAACCAGCGTCAAAATGGCAGTCAATCAGAACTAAACCTGGAATCCTCCGAAGTTATAATGTTTCTGTGCTTATGTAAATCTGATCATTTTATTATAATTGCAACAATGAAGATAACAAAGAAAGTTTACACTACACTTCTTCTCCAGGAATGACACCATCTCTCATAGTAATAACGCCTGCATGTTTATAATTCTAACAAAACCCAAATCGGGAAGTACAGACAAAACCTTCAAGTAGAGCTAGTATATGCTTTAGTATATTTAGAATCGTGTTTGTGAGGTACCTGTACTGCATTTTTTCTTTCTTATTTGCTGATCAAGGATAATATAATATAAATATAGTAGCTATGAGAGTACTTATGAGATTAGATTTTCTGCAGAAAAAAAATTTATGTTTTACAAATTATTCTACAAAACTAAACAAACATCAATCTGAATAAATAAAATGTTCATAGGGAACTCAAGATAAAATACTAATTTACTTTAAAAGATCCTTGGCAGGTTTTGAGATGTAAGAAGGTACTATTGAAGTAAAATTAAATGTTTGATATTTTTCTTATTTTTCTTTTGTGATCCTTTGCTGTAGTATGCTTTTGTATGCACTCATAATAGTTTTTGTTTTGTTTTCCCTTTTTTTGTCCGAGAAGCCCGAAAAATATACTTTAGGTGATATATTTTTATAGAATTTTGGATAGAACGCAATAATTCCTCTACTTAATATTAGTGCTTAGTAGAGAAAGAAAGACATAGAACATGATTATAATTTTAATTTGAAACATATGCTATCTCCATATACATCAGATGCAAACTTACTTCAGGCGAAAAGCACGTAGAACCATATAGCATTATGTATAAGAATATGAAAATCAATTATGGTGACACATCTCTTGGAGTGTTTGCTACTTAGGCAAAAAGCGAAAAACAATTACAGAATAAGCATTGCAGCGAACGTTTAGTTTGTCACTACCAATGAGAAGTTGGTTTTTGTTTCTTTTTTTTCTTTTCCCAGTGGGAATTGTTAGCTAGAAAGCGTCCGGCTTTAAAGCGATCCTTTAACGTAGAATTTCTGCTTTATGTGTAGTTTATAAAACCGGCGCTTGGCGCTGTACCGTCCCTAAATACGAAACGTGTACTCCAGAGATAAAAGAAAGCTCACGTCGTTGCGTACACATTTATCAGCTTGCAACATCAGTCAGCAGGCCTGCCAACCGATAGCGAAGTAAATGCAGAAACAAGCCGGAAGAGGAGGAAAATGCGGACAAAAGAGGAGAAAAAGCAGACATAAACGAGATGATAAAGCTCACAAGCTTAGTACTTGGACGTTAATTGGCCTAGAGTAGTGGTGCTCAACCTGAGGTACGTGAAGCTGTTCTCAGGGGTAGAAAAACCAGAGTTCACTCTGTTGGCGGTTTCATACAGTGTAAACAAAGTATAATGTTATTAATACAGTGAGGATAATGGTAACAGCAATAAATTCATAATGAAAGTAATAATAATGATGATGAAATACTGATATTCTTTTAACTAATAATGTGTTTATTTTTTCTCAGCTGTAGCATTCTTTAATTAAGTTTATCAGCAATTTTATTACAAAAATCACTAAATATATTATTGACACGAACAGCATTGGAGGAGGCAAGCACTTAAATTCGCAAATAAATAAAAGATACTAACTTAGGTGTACGAACCAGCCACATTTAACAATAGTAACAATCTACAGCACAAAAGGTCTCCTAAAACGGAGAATAAAGTTTTCCACTCTACTTTAAATTATGGGTAAGTTATGATACTTTACCGGCATTCATGCATTTTTAAATAAGTAGTGCCCCTATAATGGTAACTTGTATTAAATTAAGTTGAAAATTACAATTCAAAAAGCTACAGAAAGACTATTTTGTATGGCTGTTTTCTCCATTTGGTCACTTCTTAAATATTCGTTTATAATTTTCTCCCAAAGATAAAGACATGTCCTTAATAAGGAATTCCCTTAAACGAATATTAATAACAGTTAAATGTTCATAGTATAATATACCACAGTAAAGAAATCTCCGGGAGATGAGACTCAGGGACGTTGGAGAAGGCTCATACGCCCTCCCTCGGTAGTTTATAATATAATGTCGGTTCAGTTACAGATCATTTGAAAAGATTTTGACGGCTTCTACTTTTGCGAATGAATCTTCTCGGTTTTAGTGTATACAGAGTGAATAGGGCGCATGTTTTTTGTGTTTTTCTCTTTTTCTTAACGGTTCTGCTCCTTGTGTAGCATACGTTCCCTGTCACATACATTCACTGTACTTGTTCCACTGTGGAGGGGGGTGCATTCCTTTCAAGGACTTACTTTGCGTAGATGGACATTAACTTACTTTCCTTATTTCATAAAATAAAACTCAGGAATCTATAATACATTTTAGCAAGTGCTATGTCAACACGTCGAGAGGAGAGGAAGGAGAACACGCTTGGATAAACAAACAAGAGACTGCAGCAGAAATATATTTTATGTACAAAAAATTTAAAATTGTTGCTGATTTACTAAACGTTTGACGTTTTAGATTGCTGTATGAATTAGTAAAAGGTATTGTCTAAACAGCTTTTCACATTTGGAGATATACCAGTAATGTTGTTTGTTGAATTCGGGTTCAATATGCCAAATCATCTTTGAAACTCTGACATGCAATCTGATATGTATACTTGCATACTAGTAAATTTTATCACTACATCCAAGAGCAATATAAAGAGTACATTATGTCCCTAATTTCCTGCCTTCATTTACACATTGCATTCACGAAAATAAATAGCGAGAGAGTAACAGTTCTCCAGAATTTGTCGTATTTACAAATGATCCCAAATCTTAGAGCATAGCTTTGCATTACAAAGAAGCTAGAGGGAATACGTTTTATTACTTTCTTCCTCCAAAAATGCTGCTAAATTCGCAGTAAACAAGGCAAATAGACTAACCTTTAATTTGTTTATATATACATATATAGGCTGAGCAAGATTTGGAAATTTCTGTAATCATTATTCTGTAACATGTATTTTCGATGCCTTGAGTCTGGGCACATCTGTATGTAAAATCTGTATGATCAAGCGTAAATTCTGCTGACTGGCAAAACATGTACTTTGGACTGGTGAATCATACATCCTGCTGGCTTAGGGAAATAATTCACAGGTGGCCTGCGACAGGTCTCAACTTGTTCTCCATGTTTTAAACAATCCTGCTGATCAAGGGAATTAATGCTTAGTCGGTCAGTAACAGGTTTAAATATGTTCTCAATGATGCAAATAATGATTGCATCGCTGAGTTCACTTTTTGGTAGGACCCCTATATAAGCTTGGTTGAGTTAGCCCCCGGGGGAGAGATTTCACAGAGGTTTCAGAGGGGACTCACAGAGATTTCAGAGGGGACTTTCTGCCGGTCTCTGTAAGAATCAACAAAAGTTTATTTCAAAGTGCTACCACGAGTAAGATAGCCAGCAGGGCGTACCAGATCGTACACCTTTTGACAGTCACAAGGTTCAAGCCATACAAACAACCCATCGCCAAAGGTAAAGTTGCATTATGTTATTATGTATTTAAATGTTACCAAAGCGCCCTGATCTTATCCAGATCCAGAAAGTGTCCTGTAGGAACTCTAGGCATCTTTGAAATATAGTTATTCAGTTCAGGTTGACTTAAATGTTTATTTCGCTCTACCCTTTCAGCAGCTACACCCCCAGTTGCTGATTAGGTTTGTAAGTCTTTCACCCCCTTACAATAATGGTACACAACAATATACATATTGTGCTTACGAAGACACAGTACCTACGAAATTAAAGACAAAATTCTAAAGTAGATAATTATACAAGCATATAAAAATGGCATATATGTTCCTCTCTTAAAGTTATTTGATTTTACTGTACTATTTTACTTTAAATTCTAGTTCATGGTTTATAAAACTCAGTTTTCTATATCATGCAATAAAAGAAAAAAAAACCTGTAGCTTTTATACCAGGGCAACGACTGCCTTAATCAAATTTTTTACAACGATATCTGGTAAATTGCGAAAGTAAATTTACAGTACATTCATCAGCAGTACACTTTCTTTTTCAGCTTAATTCAACAACTGCTTACTCAAATTTGAGTTATGTTAAATGTAAGCTTCCTTAATGCCGAGGTCGATTCCTTTGGCTGGTGGTTTGTTTCGTCGTTTTCACTGGTGGGGAGGCGAATGCGAATCCGCTTTTTACCACTCAAATGTCATTTACGTCATTGTTTCCTTCACAATTCTTAGGTATGCTTTGAATTTCTTGGTTCGTGGCAGTGCCTGACAATCGGTACCGCTACTGGCTCCCATGGACACCAGAGATCTGTTTAGCCGAAGGTTGTTCATCGTCCTCTTTAGGCACTTCCAGTAGTGGAAAAAGTTTTTAATCTGGGGCTGTTATGGACAGCGCATCTTTGTGTGGCTGCAGCCTGTAGCCTCCCATTATTCCTTCTCCTTGAATCTGCATAGGTATAAGTGTGCACTTTGTCTCCCTTCCTTGTATATCCCTGTCCCTAATCTTCCTCAAAGTAACCGCAGAACGTCCTTTGAGTGTCACAGAACCCAATATAATTTCATTGCAATGAAAGAAAAGTTTTAGGATGAGATTTGGTACACCCCTGTTTTAGGTTGTTTCATTCACACATAACATTCATTTTAGATAAGCATTTACAGCATATACACACGCACATACACCTTTATGAGCATATACTGTGTAATATTCATTACGTCTTTAGTGCCTCTCTTCCCTTACCCTACATTTGATATACACTTAATCAAATTCGGCGTATTCACAGACACAGAAATCTTCTCAGCAAAATTAGGTCTGCTCCTTCAGTACTTCAAGCACTATATTAGACAATCTCTACTCACTTTAAACTCCTTCAAGCTCTTAGTCACTAACTCTTGTACGAGAAATTCAATTCTTTAAAATCTGTCAGGAGATGCGTAGTTCTAAACAACCTTCAATAGAATACTGCTTGAGATTTCAATATCTCTATCCCGCTACTAAAAGATATGTTTGTAAGAGCGTCTTTGAAACCTGCTTGATTGCAGATTTTAGACACTTACGATTGCTTCACTCCATCCCTTCCTCATGACAGTGTAGCCACAAAAGCTCGTGTTTCAGATTTACTTTGTGCTTTAATGGGATCTAAAGTTCCTGTCTATTTAAGAGTAATCAATAATAAAAAAATAAACAATTACTCATATATAACTCAAAATTTGCGCACTTGGACTTCCTCTATGGCTTGGTTATTATTATACTAGCTTCGATTCTCTGCTGAAAGTTGGGAACTTTTCCTCACGTGAATCAGCAGTGGAACACCTGCCTGCTCTGAGGGTTCTTGGTTGGATTCCCGTCTGAGGAGACGGGAGTACTATCCAGCAAAGTTTGTTCTCCATGCTCCTCAGCTTGAATATGTGTGTGTCCGCGTGTGTGTGAGTGTGAGTGTGTACGAGGGCTGTTTGGGAACGTACCTTTACTCATCCTCATAATTATGATGGTCCTTCTCAAAATTGTCTCCCCTGAATGCGATGCACTCGTCTCAGCGTCTCTGCCAGCCTTCAAAGACGTGCTGGAAACCATTTTTGAGAGATCCTTCAAATTCACCTGCGCAGCCTTCACCACTGCTTCTGATGATTAATAACGCCTCCCACGAATGCGTTTCTTCAAGTTAGCGAATAGAAAAACGTCACATCTAGCTAAATCCGGACTATAGGGATTGTGAGGAATGCACTTCACGTTGATTTTTGCAAGATATTCAGCAACAACATTGGCCATATGCGGCCGCGCATTATCGCGGTGCAGCATCCAGTCTGCTTCATGAAAATGTAGTCTTTTGCGCCTCATATGGACTTTCAATGTTTTCAGGACTTCGTTGTAGTATTGTCTAGTTACTGATGTTTGTGCAGGTACATGCTGATAAACCATTATATGAATATCAAAGAATGAGATGACCGTAAATTTCCCAGCAGATGATGAAGGAAATTTCCACACTGAGCTTTGCTGTTTGCTCTCAGGAGCAAAGGTACCCAAGTTTCATCAGCAGTGATTACATTTGAAAGGGACTCCGGATCTTCCTCTAACATCAACTTTAACTGCATGTAGATCTGCATGGGAATGCCCTTTTGTTCGGGAATCAACAGTCTTGGAATCCATCGCGCACATGTGTAATATTTCTATCACCAACGTGTGGGTGGCACCCAATGAAATGTTCGGAATTTCAGTTAGTGATCTTAAGGTAATTTTTCGACCCTCTCTTACATTGGCAGCAGCACTATTGATGTTTTCTTCCGTAAGAGCAGTAACTGGAGCAATGGGTCCAGCTTCCTTTGGAATTGATTGTCCCCCTCTTTAAACATTTTAAACCACCTTCGAGCTGTGCTGTAGGGAAGGGAAGACTCTCCATAGGCCTCCTGTAACATTCTATAGGCCTCAGCTGAAGATTTGTTGAGACGAAAATAGAATTTCAAAGCCGCATATTGTTCCTCGCAGGTTACCTCCATTGCAGCGGTAGGCGATACTGATCATGTGGGAACTTGCCTGCTGCTCATAGGCGGGATCCAGGAGTACCAACAATCAAACTCTACGGTGTGTTTGTTTCGCATTAAGCTAACAGAATACAAAAAGTTTGAATTTTACTACGAAGAATTATGACCGTAAAAATATTATGATGATTCCTTATTGACCAGCCCTTGTAGTAAAACACACACACTCCGCAATATACGAGCTAACAACAGGCGGCGGCCTTTGTCTGCTTCACGTTGAAGAGGTCCCAAGTTCCGATCTCTGACAGGGTGAAATATCATGATACATATTTTTGGGGTTTTCCCCTATCCTGAAAGATGAATGTCGGATAGCTGTAAGCTCTAGGTTCATTTGAGCATCACCTTATCCATTTTCTTCATACCCGATAAGAATTATCGTTGAAGGATGCTTAATAACAACAGTAGCATCACCTTATCCATTTTCTTCATACCCGATAAGAATTATCGTTGAAGGATGCTTAATAACAACAGTAATAGTAATAATAATAATAATAATAATAATAATAATAATAATAATAATAATAATAATAATAATAATAATAATAATAATAATAATAATAATAATAATAATAATAATAATAATAATAATAATAATAATAATAATAATAATAATAATAATAATAATAGTAGTAGTAGTAGTAGTAGTAGTAGTAGTAGTAGTAGTAGTAGTAGTAGTAGTAGTAGTAGTAGTAGTAGTAGTAGTAGTAGTAGTAGTAGTAGTAGTAGTAGTAGTAGTAGTAGTAGTAGTAGTAGTAGTAGTAGTAGTAGTAGTAGTAGTAGTAGTAGTAGTAGTAGTAGTAGTAGTAGTAGTAGTAGTAGTAGTAGTAGTAGTAGTAGTAGTAGTAGTAGTAGTAGTAGTAGTAGTAGTAGTAGTAGTAGTAGTAGTAGTAGTAGTAGTAGTAGTAGTAGTAGTAGTAGTAGTAGTAGTAGTAGTAGTAGTAGTAGTAGTAGTAGTAGTAGTAGTAGTAGTAGTAGTAGTAGTAGTAGTAGTAGTAGTAGTAGTAGTAGTAGTAGTAGTAGTAGTAGTAGTAGTAGTAGTAGTAGTAGTAGTAGTAGTAGTAGTAGTAGTAGTAGTAGTAGTAGTAGTAGTAGTAGTAGTAGTAGTAGTAGTAGTAGTAGTAGTAGTAGTAGTAGTAGTAGTAGTAGTAGTAGTAGTAGTAGTAGTAGTAGTAGTAGTAGTAGTAGTAGTAGTAGTAGTAGTAGTAGTAGTAGTAGTAGTAGTAGTAGTAGTAGTAGTAGTAGTAGTAGTAGTAGTAGTAGTAGTAGTAGTAGTAGTAGTAGTAGTAGTAGTAGTAGTAGTAGTAGTAGTAGTAGTAGTAGTAGTAGTAGTAGTAGTAGTAGTAGTAGTAGTAGTAGTAGTAGTAGTAGTAGTAGTAGTAGTAGTAGTAGTAGTAGTAGTAGTAGTAGTAGTAGTAGTAGTAGTAGTAGTAGTAGTAGTAGTAGTAGTAGTAGTAGTAGTAGTAGTAGTAGTAGTAGTAGCAGTAGCAGTAGCAGTAGCAGTAGCAGTAGCAGTAGCAGTAGCAGTAGCAGTAGCAGTAGCAGTAGCAGTAGCAGTAGCAGTAGCAGTAGCAGTAGCAGTAGCAGTAGCAGTAGCAGTAGCAGTAGCAGTAGCAGTAGCAGTAGCAGTAGCAGTAGCAGTAGCAGTAGCAGTAGCAGTAGCAGTAGCAGTAGCAGTAGCAGTAGCAGTAGCAGTAGCAGTAGCAGTAGCAGTAGCAGTAGCAGTAGC